>JAODKF010000038.1:76426-97063 GCA_026779585.1 Mormyrus proboscirostris | reverse complement strand
CTGCAGAGCCGCAGACCGGTCAGACTGCCCATGCTGAGTGTCAGAACACACAGTGCATCGCAGCTTGCTGCGTATGGGGCTGCAGAGCCGCAGACCGGTCAGACTGCCCATGCTGAGTGTCAGAACACACAGTGCATCGCAGCTTGCCGAGTATGGGGCTGCAGAGCCGCAGACCGGTCAGACTGCCCATGCTGAGTGTCAGAACACACAGTGCATCGCAGCTTGCTGCGTATGGGGCTGCAGAGCCGCAGACCGGTCAGACTGCCCATGCTGATCACCGAAGGCCCCTACAATGGGCACGTGACTAATCTGATAAAAAAGAAACCAATCTGATAAAAACATATGCAATACAGTATATTATGGGCTCTACATAGATGTTGTGGTATAGTATAGTCATACTGTACTGTGTGGTATAGTATCTACATGGTACAGTATAACACATACTGTACAGTATATTATGGGCTCTACATAGATGTTGTGGTATAGTATAGTCATACTGTACTGTGTGGTATAGTATCTAAATGCTACATGGTACAGTATAACACATACTGTACAGTATATTAGGGGCTCTACATAGATGTTGTGGTATAATATATTCATACTGTACTGTGTGGTATAGTATCTACATGCTACATGGTACAGTATAACACATACTAATCAGTGTTGTATGGACTCTACAGAGATGTGCTGTAGCATATTCATACTGTACTGTGTGGTATAATGTATACATGCTACACTGAACAAAAATATAAATGCAGCACTGCTGGTTTTGCTCTCATTTTGCAAATGTTTAAATTTTTTTTGTCTACATATCAAGAGCATATGTCTTAAATTTTGCAAATAGAAAGTTATTTTTTCCCAGTAATTTTTACATGTATTGATAATCCATCTAGTGCACAGATGGCAGCACAATGATCGATGTGACCACTAGGCAGGTGTTCCTCATTATAGGGCAATAAAAAGGAATTCTAAAATGTACCGTTTTTGCTGAGCAACATAATGCCCCAGATGTCTCAGGTTTTGTGGAACCGTGCCATTGGCATAAAGAGATCTCCACTAGCTGCTGCTAGAGTCATAAATGTCCATTTCTCCACCATAAGCTGCCTCCCATGCCAATTTAGAGTTGACAGTATGTCCAACTGCCTTACCATTGCAGACCACTCACCGGACTTGTCACTCATCGAGCGTCTTTGGGAGGCTCTGGATTGGCACATACGACACAGTGTTCCAGCTCCCACCAATATCAGACAGGTTTACACAGAAGTTGAACAGTAGGACAGCCTTCCACATGCAGTGGTCAATAACCTAATGAACTATATGCTAAGGAAATGTTGGATTGCAGCAGGCAGATGGTGGTCACTCACATAGAAATATGAATGTACAATTGCATGAACTACCTTATTTTTCAGGGTATCTGAAACCGAGACCCTAATAAACCATTTCCATTGTTGGATCTTACACACACACACACACACACACACACACACACACACACACACACAAGTTGGTCTTCCTATCTAAATGGGGGCTGTCCATTAATTTCTATGGGAAAAAACCCCAATCCCAATCATGACACCCTTAACCTCTACCCATCCCTAACCTTAACCATAAGTAACCAACCCAAATACAAGAATTTTGGCATTTTTACTTTTTTGATTGCATTCACAGATTTTTATAAAACTAAGGTTATCCAAATGTGGAACACAAAAAGATGTCCCCAAAAGTAGGGAAATTTCAGATTTTACTGCACTTTAGGGACAATTTGGTCCTCAGATCTGATCTATGCAAACCCACACACACACACACATATGTTGGGTAAACATATCTTTATATGGATCGCTCTTTAATTTTTATGGGACAAATGATAACGCTAACTATGTCAACCTTAACCTCTACTCAGCGCTAACAATAACCATAATAACCAAGCAAAATACAAGTGTTTTTGCATTTTTAGTTTTTTCATTGCAGTCACAAATTTTTATTAAATTGAGTTGCAATATCATTAACTCATTAATTACATTAATTACATTTTTCCATAGACATCCATAGAATTACAATTCCATAGACATCAAAACTATAAACTGGCATATGGATTATACGCTGACCAAAAAAGTATTAAACAAAAAAGAATAGTTTGTTGGGGTTTGGCCGGCTCTGTGGGTTGGGACTCTTGAGCTCTTGAGCCAGACCCTTAGCTCCTGCGGCGCTTCTCCAGCTATCCTAAAGAAGGTCCCACATGCAGTATATGCTGAGCTCTCATTGACCGTACTTCCTTTACTCTCTGGTCAAACTCCTCCAAAACCATTTCTGCTGTGTTTATGTCAGGTGGCCTGGTTATGTGATACGACACCATCACTCTCCTTTATAGGTGGCTTGGCATGTCCAAAGTTTTGACTGGTACTATATGCAGTGTATAAGACTGAGGTCAATGAAAGAGTCAAAGTCTTTAGTGGTAAGGTTCTGGAGGTGGATGAGATTTGTCCTGAGTTCATGAAAGCTCTTGTTGTTGTTGGGCTGTTTTGGCTGAGATACCTTTTCAGCATTGCATGGATGTTGAGGACAGTGGGACCAGAGGATATGTTCCAATTCAAGGGGGCCTCACTCAGCCTCCCTGGGGAGGCCTATGCCGGGGGAACAGAGGAGGAGGGTCCATCCATTGTTTGAGCCTTTGATACAGGTATCTGAGGTTGCAGAACACTGTGCCAGCTCCCCACTCTCCCAGGATACTGGAGGGTTCAGGGGAATTTGCCCAATCAGTCTCCACGTGTTTTGTAGACCTGGAAAAGGCATATGATTGTGTCCCCCTGTGGGGGGTGCTTTAGGAGTATGGGGTCCGCTCTTGTGGGCCATCAGGTCCCTGTACAAACAGAGCGAGAATTTGGTTTGCATTGCCGGCAGTAATTCAGACTCATTCCCAGAGGGTGTTGGACTCTGCTAGGGCTGCTTTTTATCACCAATTCTGTTAACTTTTATGGACAGAAATTCTAGGTGTAGCCAAGGGGCGGAGGGGGTCTGGTTTGGGGGGCCTCAGGATCATATCTTTGCTTTTTTCAGATGATGTGGTTCTGTTGGCGTCATCCTGCTGTAACCTGCATGCACTGTGGATATTTGTGGCTGAGTGTAAGACAGCCAGAATGAGGATCAGCACCTCCAAGTCTGTGGCCATGGCTTTCAACTGGAAAAGTGTGGACTGCCCTCTCCTGGTGGGGGATGAGTTACTGCCTCAAGTGGAGGAGTTTAACTTTATTTGAGGAGCCTTGGATCAAACCAACACTTCTGTTTTTTTCTGGGTTTAACATAAGAAATTTTTTTTTACCATCCAACACTGGATGTCTAGTAGACAGTTTTCTAAGCCAGAGTTGGGATGTATTCTGTGGGCTAACAGATATATATATACTGTTTATACTGTTTATCATCAGCATAACAATGGAACCCAACCCCCTAATAATGTTACCAAGTGGTAGCATATATAAAGTGAACAGTAGAGGGAGCTTAGTGCTGAACCCTGTGGGACCCCATATTTAACTTTAGTGGGCTTGGAACATTCATTGTTCATGAAGACAAACTGATAACGATAAATAAATAAGAGCAATAAATAAATAAACGGTTAAATAAGAGCAAAACCAAGTGAGAGCTGTCCCCTTAACACCAACCACAGATTCTAGCCAGTCCAAGAGAATGTTATGAGCCCACAGTATGATGTGCTGCAGTTAGATCTAGTATACAGAACAACAGCTCTTTCCAGGATTTTTAAAATGGATGGAATATTTCAGATAGGTCTATAATTTTCTAAATCACTAGGTTCAAGATTTGGTTTCTTGAGAACAGGTCTAATAACAGCATTTTAAAAGGTTTTGGAACATCCAAGCCTACAGTATGAGACGAGTTTGACAAGTTTAACATGGTAGTGTTAATCAGTGGTGCAATCTCCTTAAGAAGTTTCATGGGAATTGGGTCTACAAGGCTAGTAGATAATTTGCAGGAGGAAATGAAGTTTAAAAGCTCTGATTTGTTTTACAGGAACGAAAGATTCAAAGGTGTCATTATTAGTACGAATAGGATTAGCAGGAGGCTGGTAGTTGTATGTAGCTACAGACCTGCTCTGTCTAATCTTAGTTATTTTACCATTACAAAATGTAATTGAGTCATCACTTCTAAGAGATTGTGGGACTTGTGAGTTTAACATTGAAGAATTCTGTGTTAACCTGGACTAATAGATTCAAACAGGAATTCAGGATTCAGGTTCTCTTCTATTATTCACAGACCTGGTAGAGTCACTAGTGCTTGTCTAGTGGCTCTAGCTTGTATGAAGCCTGTTTACGTTCACACGTATGATCAGAGTACCAGGGGGCAGGTTTCTTATCTCTATGCTTTATTTTCTTAAGTGGAGCTACAAGATCAAGAGCGCTGCAATGTGATTGCTCCATGTTCACGGTTATCCAGATGGCCAAAATGGGTGATCAATACTGTAGATAACGAAGCAATGATGGCCAAAATCGGATCAGAAAATACAAATTTACCGGTCGATCTACGTTCCTACCGTCACTGATGCTCACAAGCTTTGGGTAGACACAAGTGGCAAGAAATGAGTATCCTTTGCCTAGTGTCTAGGCTCAGCCTTAGAGAGAGGATCTGGAGCTCAGACATTCAGAAGGAGATCAAAGTAGAACCACTGCTGCTCCACATTAAAAGGAACCAGTTGAGGTGGTTGAGACATCTAAATGGTAAATGGACTGCATTTCTATCTAGGACATCTATCTAGGATGCCTCCTGGACACTTCCATGGGAAGGTGTCCAACCGGGAAGAGGCCTTGGGGACCTGGAGAGATCATATCCCTGCATACATTGTTGCCCCCATGACCCGACCCTGGATAAACTGCAGAAGATGGATGGATGGATGGATGGATGCATAAGTTATATCATAAACATCTCCAATGGATCTTATGAGTCTCATAAGAATTGCCTAGTAACCACTTGAATCGAACAAGCACTTGCAAACTTGTCGATTGCCAAGAGATGGAAACAGGGATGATTAAAATGATGCTTCATGAACCATTTGCTGGATTTTTTTCACCCCACAAGATGGTGCTTTTGGTTTCCTTTGGGACATGAACCCTTTTTTGAACACAGAGTTACCATCTAGTGGGGTCAGACCTGAGCCACAGCCACCATGTGGTCAGGCATGCACACAGTGCAAATACAAGCGATTGTGAAATGTAGAGGGACTCTGGAGGCTGCAGACAGCTTAAGAAAAGCAAATGTAAGTGAATAGAAAAGGTTGCTTTGTGTTATTATATGATCATTTGTTAAAATGGGGGGGGGGGGGGCCCCCGTGTTGGAAGGCCTCGAAATCCCCCGTCTTCCACTATGGAAAATGGCCGATGAACATTCTGGCTACACAACAGGGACAAGTTTCGCAAAAGCACTGTAGCTGAAAGATCATCAGGTAGCGCTTCCTTTATGAGTATTTATGAGTCTTCCTCTGCCGTCCTGCATTTCAGAAATTCGAGTGCGGGCCCTGCAGCTTGGTGTGTCTACCTGCAGCACCTAAGCACAAGAAAGCACATCCTAGAAGCATAGAAGCAGGAGTCAGGAATCTGTATTTTGACCCCAAAAATTGATTCTGATGAAACATACTGATGCATTGAGTCGCAACCTTGATAATCGATTCATTACAATGCATAAATGTATCTTTACACCCCTAAAATGCTTTATACGGTTTCCTATATGCCATGTAGTAGTTACGCGATTCACTGCACCATTTAGTATGTATACACTATGTCAGAAATTAAAGGATGTACATTATGCCGTATCATTCAATATGTACATTCTATACCACTCCATATACAATGCATACGATGCAGTATTTTGTATATCACATATGTGACTGAGTTGCAAGAGAAATACTTATCTGGAAAAATTCATGCCTCTTTCATGTCCTCCTGATATCAAGGCACTATAGTACCTTCTCCTCCTGCTCTTATCAGGGCCCAGGCTCATCTGACAGTGGGGGGGGTATTTTTCTTTCTGCGGTGCCACTCTTGCCTCCTGTTATATATATGCATATTTCATAAATTCATATTTTACTGCATTTCAGAGGATGCAAAGCAAGGTTCCAGTGCCGATATCTGCCCTGTGCACTGTGAACGTGGCGCCATGTTCCAGTGCCGATATCTGCCCTGTGCACTGTGAACGTCGCGCCATGCTGTACTGTGGTGGTCTTGGTGGGACGCTCTTCTGGGCAGCAGTGCTCATAAGTATAGCACTTTGCACACATGCCACTACACTTCTTTGCCATTCAGGACACTATGGAGTGCATACCTGTTTTTACTGGTAAATATTCTGTACATTGTGGAGGATTTAATAGCCACAGATAACAGTCTGCTTTATTCATAACTACATCCTTATCAACACAAGCTACTCGCGGATCTTCCTGGTGGAAAACCGTCCCGTTGTGGTTTTATGGCACACGCTGCAGTTTATGAGCACTTGAGAGATGTGCTCCATTAAGATTATTGCAGTGTTCCAGAGCTTACTCTTCCATTAAGCTTTTCAAATCAAAGATTAAGCTCGTCCCACCAGGCTGCGGAGAAATATGGTGGCTGTTTTCTAACCCAAAGCAGGGAGTGGTGTGTGTGTGTGTGTGTGTACGATTTGTGTCACCCTCTCTGATGGAGTGTGCTGGTGTCAGAGGGCTTCATGCATCCGTCAGCCTGACTGGGGACGACTGACAGATGGTGGCAAGGCCACAGAGAACTGCTGGAGTCGGGGGAGGGAACAAAGACTAAGATTTATGCCTGTCTTCTCCAGGAGAGAAAAAAAACAAAAAGTCTCTGTGACATTAGTTTATGTCCCATGTTAACCCAGCGGACAAAACTAATTAGTCATTCATCAAAAAAAGTGAATTGAATTAATGATGTTACACCGCAGAGGCTCTGTGATTTCACTGTGAATTTGCTGAACATTATTCAGCTTTTGTTAAGCTTTTCCACATTCATTACTTGTCTCTCCCTGCCTTTGTTTTGGCTCTTTTCGAATGGAAGACCATAGTTAATTCCACTGGGATTACATTCCGAAGCGGCCATGTCCTTTTAAAGTCTACAATTTAGTGTAACACCTTAAACAACTTTATTGTACACAGCTCAATTTATGACATGTTAATTATAAACATTTGTATTAAATATGACACGCGTTGCTTAAATATCACGACTCTCTGCAGGGACATAGATTTGGGTATAGACGGTGGGGACGTGACCCTACCAGTACTACCAGTACAGAGTACTCTTTGTTTATGGGAGTGGAGGGTTCGGGGCTGATTTTGTGGAAACCAAACCTATGACCTTGATTGGCTGAAATCCAACAAATAGCCCATCTTCTCTGCACTTTTGCATTTATATGATTGCTGTTCCTGATCACTTTCTGTGCCTCATGGAGTATGAGTGTACTAGAAGAGAGATGTATAAGAGGCTCAGAGGGGCCTGACCATGACAGAAGGGTGACTGTAGACAACACTTGAACTGTGAATGTAATAAGGTATAAGTATTTAATGGATGTTATTACTGATTCATAAAAACATTCTGTGGATAAATAACAACACCTGATTTCATGGGGCAGCAAAGGAAAGAAATAGCTGCTGCAGAAGACACTTGGTTTTGTGAACACAGTAACTCTAAAAGTATTTTATGGATCATTTTCAAGCTTTGCAGTCACATGGGGGAAATATGGGGGAAAATCTGGAACTCATCAAATTCTGAGATAGATGGTACCAAAACTAAGGCAGCTTTGCATAGTGATATTGAAAGAAAAGGGCAGTTTTCAAATTCTAGATTCCTTTAGTGTAATAGTGTGAGTATCTGTAAAATCTTTTTACAGACTTTGCAGACACATTTTTAAAACTTTGCAGACACATTGTATTTATGAAGATCTGAATCTGTTCACATTTTGAGACAGGTGTCTGTATGCCATTAGTTACCAGTAGTTTCCACTGGTGTGTCTGTTACAGCTCTAACTATAATATTACAAACTACGTTGGTCATAATATGAATATGAAAGTAAGAAATAGAATATAAATATTTACACATGTAAAGAATATAAGCAATATAAACGACATTTTAAGACAGGACATTAAGACATAGAAGACAGAGAAATACAGCGAGTTAGTGGGGAAATATTGTGATAATTGACATATAAGAGAAATGTGCAATAAATGAATAGATGTAGTTTCAGAGTTGTATGTCACATCTAGGACTTGGAGCATTCAGGTAAAAACATTTATTGGCTTTCACATTACCCATCCAGTAATTGTAGAGGTTGGGGGTGTGGAAGGAGTCAGGATTAGCTGGGGGGAGGGAATGCAATGTTGTTCTTTCGAAAGCATCATATCTAGTTCTACATTGATGTACATTTTCTGCAGAAGTCTTTTTGCATTACATGCCTCTGTTCCTCACAGATCACTTACTATAATTTTTTCATTGACCTGCTTAAATACCCAGGCATGCTGTCTGAAAGATCTGGTCATTCCTGCCACAGGCTATGGGATTGGACTGCCGCAGAACTCCCTCCTAACCTCCAACGTGTCGGAATACATCAGCCGCTACAAGTCAGACGGCTACATGGACATGTTGCACGACAAATGGTACAAGGTGGTCCCCTGTGGGAAAAGGGTCTTTGCTGTCACAGAGGTGAGGCTCTCGGCGCAGCAACCTCAAGGGTAACCCGAACCGGCAATCACAGGACACCTTCATCTCTGTGAAAAGCCCCACGGATATGAAGGTGGAGACACTGCATGAGACATGGAGCAGGTCGGGAAGGAGAGGCTTATCTGGGGTGGTGGTGGGGCAGGGACAGGGTCAACAAGGCATAGACTATTTTTATGCAAATCTCTATTCCGTGGCTATTGTGGCTGTTTCATAAGGGATGAAAATAACAGGGGCGCTACCCATATCAGGGACTGGATGCAAGCTGCCATCCAGGTTACTCGGAGCAAAACGAGACAAGATTCACAGCAATTCACAGGGGCAGGCAAAACAGATCAGTACACAAGATCAACAGTCAGCTGATCCCCAAATGGGCCATCAACTGTGTTCACCCTCACATTCTCCAGCACTGCCTGCAGTGTCTTTTAAGTCAAAACTAATGTTCTACTCTCGAACTTTTGAAAACCCATTCCTAGGTAACCTTTGTGAAGGCTGAGAATACAAAGAGGGGGATTATGTCAATTTAACTTCAGAGGATAGCGGCTTCCTCAGGTCTCTTGGGTTATTATCCAACAGTGGAAGTTTAAAGCACTATTGTTTTTGATTTTTTGTTATTTTTAGGAAATGATGATCTGTCCATTTGCATTAATATTAAGAAAGACTGCTGCTCTCATTACTTTTTTTCAGCTACTCCATGCTGCTCTGTTTGAACTGATATGAGCGTCAGATCTAACTTTCACTAACCCCAAAACTGGAGTGAGTGCTGAAGGGTATATCAAGCACCACATCTCCAGACTGAGCCTTGACTCACTCCAACTCGCTCGCAGGAAGTGCCCCGCTTCCTGGCCAATGGCCTGCGTTCTCCTGCAGATAATTGGTGTCATAATCTAATTAACCAATGTGGGCTGGTTGTTCTCCTGACAGCTTTGTCCCTCATGATTCTCCTGCCAAGGCGATGCTTGTGTTGTTGCTTGGTGGCTCTGCAATCATTCAGACCCCACGACCCAACAGACGAGTTTATATGAAAGTACTAGGAAGAACCCCGGCAGGTCCTGGAACAGATGCCTTCCTGTGGTAAAATCTTGGGAACATCAGAGACCAACAAGTGATTTTGCCATCTGTGCAAAGTGACTCCCAGCATCTTCATCATTAAATCATCTTTGTGTTTCTTGCCAGGAATTCCAATCACCTATGCTAATGTTTATTTCACGCAAGGCTGTCCCATCTGTGAGCTTCGAGGAGGAGTTGAGAAAATAAGATGACGTGAGCTTCACTCACAGGGGCTACACGGGAAGAAACTTCAGTTTCCTCAAGTTTTTTTCAGTACCAGATGAAAATAAGTAACTATTGTAAAAGCCTGGGAAGCTCCCCACAGATTCTAGGTAGAACAATGTGCACTAAAAATGAAAACCTTGATTTCTTGACAGGAAAAGGGGTCAGTGAAGCATTAAATAGCTTTAATCATCCGTGACGGAACTTGGAGGAGTAAATCTGTAGCTATAATATCCCTATGCCCCTTGCGATATATAGGTTAGAGAACGATGAAAGACATCAGCCTGGCAATTTTTTTGTTACACTTTAAAAAAAAACTGAGTCTGTTCTCAAAAGATTATTCCTAATTTAAATTTTAAATCCTTTTACTCATATAATATCGTAGGCTAGAAGAGGGCCTCGAGGGTGGGGGGCGAGGTGCCTGGAGCTTTAAATGGTGTGGGGTGGACAACTGCAAGCCAGGCAACAGGCTCTCATGGGGGCCTGATAGGTTGGGTGCTGGCCAGCAGGGAGCGCCGTATATCACATGGGGGGGGCTTGCGGGCCTGGAGCCAGCCCAGGATTAAATGGAGATGATTTCAGTGAATGGTGAGCTCAGCTTCCGGATCCTGACACGGGGACGGGGTCAGCACTTCCGGAACAATCCGCCTGCATGCCTGGCCACCAAGCCGCAATAATGACCTTTTTTGTTGATGTTTAACACCAACTCCCTCTGAGTGCATCAGGAGAGTTTGGAACCACTGTGTTTGCCCCGTCAAAGGTCAGGTCGGTCCTCAGAACAGCTGAATTCATTTCATACAAAAATATGTACTAAATGGGCTTATCCCAGTGGATATTAAGTAAAAAAACCTTTGCTTTGCAGAGAGCCATTTCTAGACATTTTCCAGATATGTCAGACGTGCATTGTGAAGTTGATACCATCACCAGCATCCATATTTGACATATGAGAAGTTCCCTTCTCCAAGTCAGACTGCAGTCATGTGACTCTGTGACCGTGAAGAAAGGATCGTCTCTGTCCATGGCAGAGATTTCAGATTTTGGTGTTGAAAATCTCCTTTTGAATTTCAGTTAGATTTAGTCAGCAGGATTCCTTGTCCCTACCCAGCAAAGCCGCGCCAAGCCAAGCCATGAAAGATTCATCAGAAATTTCAGGACTCCACCAACGGACAGCCAGTGTTTGTGGGAGCAAGCCTACACTGCCCCCTAGAGCTTAAAATGGAGAACTGACTCGGGATAGCTGGATCTCTGCTGTGAGATTACGGAGAGGGTGGGTTAGCTAAGCCTCTGAGGAGTGCAGAGTGGGGGACAGTCTCCTGCTTCACCTTTTGACTGTGAAGTTCCAGGTAACTGCTGCCGACCGGTGTCTTCCTGAGCAGTGTACCGGCCCGTGTCCGTGTTGAGGCCCCGGTCTCCCTCCCCTCACCCTGTGCCTCCCTCTCCTTGCCCGGCAGACCCTGCAGATGGGCATACAGCACTTCTCCGGGCTGTTCGTGCTGCTGTGCCTGGGTGTGGCCGGGGCACTGCTCACGCTGGCCGGGGAGCATGCCTTCTACCGCCTCGTCCTGCCCCACATCCGCCGGCGGCAGAAGTTCAAGTACTGGCTCCACACCAGCCAGGTGAATTGGGGCGTTTCCGGGGAGATCCGAGCGCCGCTTCACATCCGTCTGCACATCCATCTGCTTTGAAGGCCTCCGCAGGGCTTTCTGGGGCGGCCGGGTACCAACTCCCTGCATTTAGAGAGCTCCTTACCCATAATGCACTGTGAACCTGAAAGTCTTTAATAACCGTATCAGGTAAAATCCTGTTACTCGCTGCAGCATGTGAAGCACAGGCCGTAGCCCGGCCTGTCAGGCTGACTAATGGAATTCCATAACTTACATTATGGAGGTAATCATATTAAAAGGAAAAGCTACATTATATAAAACATGATATAGCTGAAGGCTACAATTTTGGATGACTACAGTATAGCCTGAACAAGTTAGCAAATGTACCATAATAAAGGTTTAATGGAGGTACCAGGGCCACACAGCTTAAGACGAGGGCAATTATTGGAGTTGTTGTTTTTTCTGGCTGTTGAATAGGCAAACAATTAAATATGAACATTCCCAACAAGGGGGAGGTGTGGAGGCTCAGTGGGTAACAGCACAGCCCCCCACCTGCACTCGGTGTGTGGGGTTTGCATGGACTCCCGCTCACATGGGTTTCCTATTGCTGAACTAATTATCAGGCAGCTCCCCTGGAGGTGTTGTTGAGTATTACAAAAACAAGACCTGAAAGTATGTTGTTCGCTTCACAATGACAAATATCACTGAAACAGTGCATTCGCACATGGTTAGTAATGACAACTAACACATATATTATGATACTAAATTAGTGCAAGAACACTGTAAATTTAATTTTAATATAGAATCCTAACTCTTTTCACACTTTTATGCTGAAATTTTATCTTTGACATATTTTCCATAATCTTAATTTCTTAGGCTAGTGGCAGCCATATTGTTCAAGGTGTCTACAATATCTGTTATATTTTACATCGCAAAAGAATTATTTACTGTCAGACTTTCGTTGAGTGATCAGTTTGGAGATGTTTGCAGGTTTGATAACTTTCTCCAAAAGGCATTGTAACAAAAACCCTCAAAGTTATAATGTTTATATTGTGAAACATTTTTTCTTCAAATGTGTGCCCAGAAACACAAGAATTAAGATGTAAATGTTGGAATCCATTGTAATTTTTTGAAGTTAAAAAATGGTAAAATAGTGAATACAGATTCCAAGATACCTATGGTCCTTGAGGAAATGAGTGACTTTCTGCAGGGTCCATTCCAATGCCTCCACTAAATACTTAATCTAATACACTGTGGATGAGACTAATCTTCAGAAATTACCGGCACCACGCTGCATGTCTAAATAACCGGTTTCTTTAAAGTATTTTAAGGACCTTCCCACGTTTGTTTGACTGGAATGAGTGTCAGGAACATTCAGCTGATTTATGGCATTAGGGTCAGTACCAAGGGCAGATAAAGGTGATGAATTTAAACAAACAATATAAAGCGACAGACACTAAAGTGGGTAGGATGATAGCAAGGTGGGCAAGTCTGGGATGGACCAGTGAACAGTGGGATGCAGGTATACAGAAACACCACAGACCGTGTAAAGAAAACACGGACACACTATTATGGGACAGCAACAACATTTTAATGCTAGAATCATAACTTAGAATCAGAGAGCTTTGGATCAGCACTGTTCACACTCATGTCAGACAGCACCAGTGGGACCCACAGCCGAGCAAAACGGCACAATTTTCTTACCCGCATTTCCTGTCATACCCACAGTGGTTCATAAATCAGACTATAGTTTGCAGTCCTATCCAGCACACCCGTGCTCACCCATTTGAGCACATAGGGCGCCACCTGCTGTTTAGTCAGACAAACTGCAAGCGAAACCTTTTCAGCCTCCCTCAACTACACACATTCCCTGGGCAGGATTACCAGCAAAAGGGGAAATTAATTTTTAGGATGGTGCCGCTTCAGAAAATTAGAAGAGGAGAATTTAGCTTCTGGTTGATGTCAGCATTTCCTTCTGTCTTTCAGAAAATACACAGAGCATTAAACATGACCTATGAGGATGTGAAGAGGCAGCGGGCCAATGCAGAAAAGAGGTATCGGCTCTGCAAAGTACCATCCAGCTAATTACCTCGCCAGCCGTGCCAACCAAGCCGCTCTGTCTCCCGGACTTTTATGGCGTTTTACACTAGTTTTGCGTTAGAACAAACTCTCGACTGCATTAATTTCATTCCGCTGTCACACCTCATAAGGTTGCCCTTTGCTTGTCTTTTCCCAGCTGTAACATACAGAAGGAGCAGCCTTCGCCTCCTGGCCCACCTGCACCACCAACAGGTGGTGCCACCTCCTCCGCCACCACAATCACGAGCACCAGCGCCACAAAATGGAACAACGAATACAGCAAGGCCTTACGGGAGCCTAAGGATAACAAGCGGGTCCACTTCAACCTGGAGACCCTCAATAGCCGCCGTCTCCAAGCACAAGCCACGCCTGAGGTGCGAGGAACCGGCGGGAGCAGCAGGGGGACGCTGACCTTGCCTGTGTGTGAGAATGGGGGGCCTGGGCTGAGCCTACTGCCGCCCTCGGCCCCCTCATCCTCAGGCCCGCTACCCCAGGACGACGAGCTGCAGCAGCTGCAGGAGCGGATCGAAGAGATGAGGGGCCAACTGAGAGCAGCCCTGGCCCGGAGGGCTGAGCTGCAGACCTCACTGGCCCAAGAGAGGGCGGGCCAAGCCACGGCGGTGACGCAACCCCCCCTTGCTAGGATCCTGGCTATGCGCGCCCCTCCCACCAAAGAGAATGGCAAGAGGTGATGGTGAAGAGGCAAGGGCTCCCGCAGGCCGCGGCTTGAGAGCTCAGCTAGGCCATGAAGATTCTGTGGCGTGCCCGAGATGGACCGCCATCTCCATCCGGCAGGTTCCGCCCTGGACGCTTCCCTGGGACACCGGTGCCCGCAGTCACTCACTGACTCTCTCCATACTATCCAGGGCCCCAGAGAGGAGAGATGAGGCAGCGCAAAGCACTTTCTAGAAGAACATGAGCCCCTGGCTCGAGCCGGTCGACAGTCCCACTTCAAGATGGGCTACCACACTCACACGCTTCACTCCTCGGACTCAGACCACGGCGGCAGACACAAATACAGACCCCGGACTCCTCACACCGGTGAAAACAGATGCCGCGGCAAGCCGCTGTAATCTGATGGATGGAGGGTCAGGGTCGTGCCGGGGATCAGCCGCGAGAGATAAGTCTCTGCCTGACCATGCACAGATGGCCCACACTTATGCAAGCTCACAGCAGCAGCCCGGGGACTGAACTCATGAGGAGCCGTGGGCTCAGACACCTAGAGCATCTTTTTAAGGTGTCATTGTTTCATACTCAAGTATGGACTGGTGATGTTCTCTGGCTTTGACTCCCCCACCCCCAATAAACATTGTCTTATTGAAGTATGATCAATTGGAATATCTCGCTGTATTCATCCACAGTGTGATGTCTGAAGCTTGGTGGTATAAGAAAAATACAGGCAGAATACAGAGACGAAAAAGGGGGGAGTGAAGGAAAGAGGGCAAAGGAGGAGCAGAAAGGGGAGTGGAGAAGGAAAAGGGGGCGACCCGACAGGGGAGTGGACAGGGGAACGGAGGAGCAGAGAGGGGAGTGGGGAGGAGAAAGGGGGAGCAGAGTGGAAAAAGGAGCAGAGACAGGAGTGGAGAAGGAAAAGGGGGTGGACAGGGGAAAGGAGGAGGGGAGTGGAAAAAGGGAGCAGAGATGGGAGTGGGGATGTGAAAGGGGTAGAGAGGGGAAAGGAGGAGAAGAGGGGAGTGGAGAGGAGAAGGAAAGGGGGAACAGAGAGGGCAGAGAGTGGAGTGGGGAAAGGGAAGCAGAGTGTGGCAGGAGAGAAATAGGGGAGGAGAGAAGGGAGAGGAGAGGAGAGGGGAGGGGAGGGGAGGAGGAGAGGGGAGGGGAATGGGAGCCAGGGGATAGTAATGCTGCACATTCACGCCACACAGTGGTGGGCAGAGTTCTGCTAATCCACTAACCACCAATGAGAGAAATTAACTTTTTCATTAGCAGACTAGCATTTCTGGCAACTTTAAAACCGTTAAGCGTACCAATTAGCTTCTGCTAAATTAAGTTCCGCTAAATGTAAAATAACATTTTTTGCAGGTAAAGTGAATAGTTTAACGGTCAAAAACGTTTGTAAACCCTAAAATCGTACATCGTACAGCCATAGAAAAAACTGAGACCACAGCACAATTTTTGTTTCATCTCTCAATTAATGGGCCCCTATGAATAATATGCTTTTTTTTTGCAAATTGCAGCCTGGTTATTCCCTGTTTATAGTTAATGAAGAGCTTCTTCCTTGCTTTATGGGACTTCAGTCCTGTAATCTAGGAGTCTGATGCGAAGTGGCCTAGCAGTGCACTTCACACCTGCACCTAATGTTTCCCACTCCTTTTGAAGGTCACTTGATATCATCCTACAATTCATGAGAAACTGTCAGGTAAGTTGATGATCATCCCTGGCATTACGAAGTCACTTCTGCCCTTTACCTGCTGGTTTCTGGTCATTCCCAGTGTCTCCTGCTTCACCTTATTCTTGTGTCCTGCTGTATTAAAAATTTTGAACCTGGAAGCAACCTGCTGCTCAGCGTAGCCTCCTGCCAGCAGAACCAGGATCAAACCAGGTATTAAAATTAAAAAATGTAAATTTGTTTAAAAATATAGAGCGGCCTCTTTATTTCGAGGCTGTATTTGCTCCTGATTGTTATGACAATGTCTGCAACAGTCTATCTGGCATGCGGTTATTACTAAGTGCAAACACAAGACGTGATTGGTCGATAACTAGTTGGCTGTAAGGTAGTCTAGGCTAAATGTAACTGAATGAAGTCCAGTTACACTGCGGAACTCAGAACTAAGAGGAGAACAGACCTGTATCACAAAGCTGGGTTTCTTGCTGCTAAGTCCTAAATATCCCCTGGTAATCATTCTAGTCCGACAGATAGGACTTACGTGCTAAACAGATTAAAATTTTAGCTCTTTATATCTGCTTTTAACGGTTTCAGAACCAAAAACCAAACTGAAGCTAAATTAATACATAAAAGTTCGAATTTAGCATTAGCTTCTGCAGAAGTTTTTAGTGGTTTATCAGTTTAGTATTATTGAGTTAAATTTTGGAGTTAGCGGATTAGCAGTTATGGAAGCTAACTTCTTGGTTAACCGTGTCCACCTCTGGCTACATAGCGCCTCACACCTAGGGTACTTTCGCTTTTCCATTGACTTCCGGTCAAGTAACAGTACTGAAAGTGCCAAACCAGCTGGGGTAGTTCTTTGGTACTTTGGGGTGGGATTTGCAAACGTATTTGCTGTCGATTGGTTATGTGAATAGTCTACCGATGAAACACAAAATACAACCGTCATCTTCTAAAACACACAGTGAACAGCGATAAACTAAATAAAAAGCAGCAAACAAAAATATTGAAAGAGTATAATGGAAGGATGGACAAACCAGGAAACACAGGCTTTAATCGCCATATGGTCGGATGAAGAGATCCAGCGGGATTTTGATGGCATGACTCGAAATAAAAAATATTTGCCGTAATAGCAAGCCACTTGGCAGAAATGGGGCACAAGCGAAACACCAAACGCAAAAAGCTGGTTGACCAAGCTTCTAATTATAAGTATCAACACCACCAGTCTGAGCACGTCTTCCATGTTTGAATTCAGCAAAGAAATACTGCGCCGCGCTTTGTGATGTCAGTCGCTGATGGGTGTCATTTGGCACTGGTACCAGTTTTTACGCCGGTGGAAAACAGACACAGAATTACCGCTATACATTCGGTACTTTATGGAAGTACCAAAAGTACGGTACCTGGTGCGGTGGAAAAGCGCCCATAGGCACACTTGAAGCACCATTACAGAAGAGTATGGCTGGATATGGGAAACTCATAGTAGTGAATTATGGGACAAGCACAGACACGGCCACTATTGTGGTTTCTGTACTGTCAGAACTGCATAAGGCCATTATGGAACAAAGGAATATCTCCCTTAAACACACAATTTTGCCAAGCAGCCATCTCATACAACATCTGATGCACCAGGTGGGATAATGCAGCTGTTCTCAGCTGTACCAGATGGCCTGGCATGGGTTTGTGTGTTTGCAGAGTCATTACTGGGGCCCTATGAGTTAAAGACGACTCCTGCTTCGACCAATAAATGAAATCAAGCACAAAACAACAGTGGTAAGTAGAGGACAATGGTGAGTACAGAGACTCTTCTCTAGTTTTTTTTTCTTTACTTAATTGTTAAATACATTTGAATGATAGGAAAAATGTTATCCATCACAGATTCAATGATTGCATTACAATGTCTAAGTTCTACAATAAAGAGCGACAGGCGACAATCATAATGCCTTCTCTCACATAACAGACAGGCACTGAAACACAGACGGAGCTTAAAACCTTTGTTAGGGCTGTGACTCAGTATTCATTAATTAGTGACACACACACACCTGGACAGGAAAGTCGTATTGCACTGTTTGTTGCCACTCCTCAATCACTAAACATTTACGGGCTCATTGCATAGCCATTTCTGAAAATCGCCACTCAACAAAAAAAAAAAACCCTCACCTTACTTGGTGACTCAATGGACAGGAATAGTGTAAGGCATAAATCTAGGTACAGCTGAGGGGACACAGCCATCCCTACCCCCTGCATTTACGATTCCGGCTTGAGGGTACCCCTGCATTCTGTAGTGTGGAGCCTTCATCTTTCACTAAAAAAAAAACCCCACCACTTTTTGTTGCAAAAGTAGCCCACCAGGAATCACGTTTAGCACAAACCTGAGACAGCGTTTTAAGACCACCCACTGCTTGAGGGGTGAGACCCCCCGTGACCCACGTGCTGACAGGGTATTTATACAGGAAAGCCACACCTCCATCTAGAAGATCCCAAAAGCAGGGGCATGTACCTGGTGAAGTTACCAGTTACACGGGTATGGTGGAGCAATTGGGAGTCATTTCAATTATACAATAATCTAGATATTTTATATTCCATTTCCATTCATTTGAAACGCAAACTCCAGTAGTAAAATAGAGGACTTAATTATTTTAGGGATATTGTCACACATACAGTGTAACTTCCAGTTAAACAAGTTCACTTTCCCAGACTGGTCCAAATGTTCACTCACTGCAGCTGAGCAACACACCACCAACCCAGAGCTCACAGAGGCTGGCCGGTCCTAGCCGGGGATGGGAGGGGTCAGCATATGCTGACAGAGCGATGGTGCGATGCACGTAAGGACGTGCTGCAGCACGGCACGGGACAAACGGACAGACGAATGGAAGATGAGGATGACTCTGTGTGAGCATGTCATCACGCAGTACTCTCCATGCTTCAAACCAAACTAAAACCTAACCAGTGAAAAATCAAGCTGGTGCTGGTTTGCCAGCTACACTAGGGCCTCTCCTGGCGGCTGGCTGCAGTGAACACTGGAATCGATAGCGCTGGAATCCTCCAGGTCAGGTCACAGGGGAACGAATCAAGACACGACTCCAACATGAGCACAGCGAGGGAGCACCCCAGGGCGCAGAACCCCAGAAAGGGCCAGGACAGTGAGCCCCTGGCCGGCTTCACACAGACACTCTGCTCTCCGCATCCGCACATTTCAAAACCTTTATTATGCTCAGTTCACAGATCAGAAACCTTCTTGCATCACCTCGATAAACGCCAGCAACCTGATTTCCACTCAAATCACCGATTATGCTGCGGACTCCGAACCAGAATCCGTCCACAGCGCTGCCCCACGATCCGCACTGAGGTGAGTCCCAATGCGGGTGCTGTGAGGAAGGTACATTTAAAAAAAAAAAAAAAAAAAAAAAACTGGAAAAGCTTGTGCCAAGACCCAACTTCCCAGAGCAGAAATGGGGGTGGGGGGGCAGTGTTTCTCTTTGCTCGCCCATCCTGCCACCACACACAGTCTTTCTAAAGAAATAAATGAAGCCACATCTAAGAATCAGCCTTGCATTCGTCTACATGGGACGCACGCTGGAGAGAGGGTGCCAATTTTGGCCTCTCCGTGTGCATGCAGCCGCAGCTCAGGATGGCGAGGGGGGGGGGTCCGGCCCGGGGGCTGGGTCCTCTCTGGTGGCGTTGTGCCAGTCTGTGCTGCCCTGCCTCTCCGCGTCGGGCCCCCTGCAGTCTGCGTGTGGTGTGGGGGGGTTCACGCCAGGCCGGGTCTCCACCCCCTGCCACTCATCTCTAGGTGGCTCCACCCCCCCTGGCCCCACCTCCCTTCCGGCAGCCCTCCCACCCATACTGGGCTCCACGACGGCCATCTCCCGTGGCTCCTCGGCCTCCGGGGGAGCCCCCCCCAGCGCCTCCGTGATAATGGCGGCAGTCTCGGCCACCCAGTCCAGGTCGCGGGTGGGTGCCGCGGGGGCACCGGGGCGGCCTGGGGCCTCGGGGGGCACGTGCAGCTGGCCATTGGCAGGCGTGGCGGCGTGGTCCCCGCCGTTGTTGTTCAGGTTGTCCTGCAGTGTGGTCTGGTTGCCCTGGCCTGCCTGCTGGTTCTGCAGCAGCATCTCCTGGATGCGGATCTGCTGCAGGATGGCGGGCAGCTCGTAGTGGTGGAAGAAGTAGATCATGGAGTGCTGTATGGAGACAGGGAGGCGGGGTTAGGGGTGGAGTCATGAGCGCGGCAATGGAAGGGAGGGGCAACAGGCCCTAACCTGGATGAAGAGCCAGGAGGTGACCAGGGCCAGGCTGCTGTACTGTCCGTTGAAGCGGTAGTGGTAGGCGTAGAATGCGAAGTGGTACAAGTAGAAGAACCTGGAGGAACGGAGAGAAAGGAAAAGGCACGTGATGTAGGCGTGGAGGGACCTGGTGGCAGGGAAGAACAGGCAGGGCTCCCCCCTCGTACCTCAGCCAGTGGCGCTTGCTGGTGTTGGTGTGACAGCAGATGGCGTCATACTGATCAGCCAGCCACACGATGAGGATGATGTAGAAGGCCGTGGTGGTGTCATTGAAGAACTCCGACATGATGGCCTCCATGCCTGTGGGGAGGGGCGGAGGGGTGAGCTGAGGACGGGGGCGGGACCGGGGGGGGCGCCGCTCA
>JAODKF010000038.1:63363-74761 GCA_026779585.1 Mormyrus proboscirostris | reverse complement strand
CCCCCCCCCCCCCCCCCCCCCCCCCCCCCCCCCCCCCCCCCACCGGTCCCTGCCAGGAGGGGAAGCCGCCCGGCAAGGTGACCCACTGGCACTGCCACACTACGCCATTAGCGGACCTCCATGGCCACGATCGCTCAGGTTCATTAGCACTTTTGAATTACATCGCATATCGACTGAAGAGGAGTTACGGGAGGACGACGGAGAAGAGGGACAGGAAAGGGAGGGCCAGAGGAGGGGAGCCCAAGGAAGACCAAGGTGCCAGGGTCATAACGCCCCAAAAAGGGTGCAGGGGGTGCTGAGGAGGAAGCCACAGGCACAGCCAAAGACAGGAGTGAAAGGGGCACCCAGGAAGAAGGGGAGGGCGAGTGAGGGAGAGGCCAGAGGAGAAGGTAGGATGGCGGTTTACCTGCTCGCGTCAGCATCTCAATCTCGGAGACGGCGTCCCCCAGAGGCTGCATACCTTTAGTGGGAGCAGGGCTGAAGGAGAGGTCCTGCGTGTCATTCAGCCCCAAGCCGGGGGTGCCACGACGCAGTGGGTGGTTCAGCCGGGGCTCCATGTCCAGCTCAAACTGCAGCAGACAAGGACAGGTCTGCTTCAGGACTTTGGGCACGTTATCTCATGAGGGCATAAGGAATCCAGGCAGATGGAGCCATCGTGTAATACAAAAGGCCCTCCTGAGAATAGATGTTTCTGACGGTAAAGTCGCTCAAGCCTCCCGCTTAACACAAGGCAGCCCTCCCCCGGCAAGCTGGCACACTCCTCTGCTAACCTGCACGGAGCTGTTGTCAAACATCTCCACGCTCATCTCCTCCTCCTCTTCCTCCTCTTGGTGCAGGCCACCCAGCCCCACGGCTTCACCTTCTGGCTCCTTTATGAGGCCCTGCAGGCTGTCGGCTTCGTAGAACTGCAGGAATATGGGCGCACGGCTGGAGTTGCGCTGGATCTCCACGCGCAGGATGCCGTCGCGGGGCCACTTCTCCCTCACATGCTCCAGGCAGTTGATGGGCGAGCGGGAGAAGGCGATGTGGATGTAGGCCAGGATGAAGAGCACAAAGAGCGCCTGTGACGAATGGGGGGGGGAGACAGGTGGTCACATGGGAACCATCAGCGTGACGATTGGTCAGCAATGATTTAGTGTAGCCAATAAGGACACTGCAGGTCAAGGAGCACTCAGTAGGTGATTTTATAGGTACGACAAACATAGAACAAAGGAGACAGAGGGATGAGTATTTCCCACAGCAGGTTAGGGTGCAGGTGCAAGTGTAATATCATAAGGCAGATTTCAGGCAGCTATAGCAAGAAGAGGTCAAAAGAGGGTCACCCAGGCTGGAGGAAGGAACAGGAAAGAAAAAGTGACAGAGCGTTTACACCCAGATGTGTGCGACGATCTTTATGTCACTCAACAAGAAGCAGCTGAGTGGCAGCACAACAACTCATTGCTGTCCTCTAACACACCGCAGACTTCAGCCCAAGTATGGGCTGTATTTCTGAAATGTGACAGGAATCAAATCTGCATCACTGCTGCAATTTTAATATAGATGGTTACCTTTCAAATTTTATGGAAATGACCAAGCAACCTCATCCAATTAACCATTTGTTTCCATAATCACTTAACCAGTACAGGGTCAGGGCAATTAACCATTTCCAAATCTATAAAGCAGGGATTCCCAGCCGACAGTCCAGTTCAGTATTCAACTGGACCAATGAATGCTGCTGGTTGGGGGGAGGAGTTAATTAATTTCCAAAAATAAACTATATATCTCACTGATTGTGAATAGGTATTATATTACTGTTACTGTTGTGGAAACCAAAATATTGACGTATCTGCGATTTTTTTTTACAGTTAGCATCCCAATGGTGATGATGTTGTTTTCCTATTAACCGTGTGTCAGCAGTTAACAGTGCATGAAGTTTTCGCTGGTCACTGCGACATATGTTGGTCTGCGCACATCAAAAGGATGGGATCACTTCAGGCGGCCAGCTTTCTTATAAAATCCATCTTTTACTCCACATGCCCAGCTAAGGCTGTGCTCACAGACTCCAACCTTCCATTATCGCCCACGAATTTATCAAAATGCGAAACCCTAACATCACTTGGATGTTTTGTTTGCGATAACTTGCTTGCAATATCTTATTAATCAACATGCAGTATAATAATAGCAGATGTGTAATGAACTTGTTGGCTAACTACCTGTCTGGAACTATTGTACAAGAAACTAGACCTAAAAAGCACCGAATCAGCAGTATACTGTCATATGTCGAGTTGGAGCGTGAATAATTATTGAGTGGAGATCCTGTCAGTTACTGGTCATCTGGGTGTTCCTTCAGCATTCCTTTGAAATGATCATCCGTCGGCTTTGGATAATGACCAAGGAGCTTAGAATGTGACATATCATCCTGCCTGCAGCTACAGAGGAGGGTCAATCCATACCAAGGCTATAATTTCCTAAAAAGGGGGCGAGGAGAGCAAAACGCAACAATGGCACATTTTCTACACGGCTCTCGCGCTGATGGAAGTGCTGCGATAATGTCATTGCGATGACAGGTGTAACTGGAAGGGTCTACGCATATAAACTGCAAAACAACAAGCTAGTTGTTGCTCATGGCTTCAGGCAACAAAGGTTCACTTTTTTATTCAAGACCTCACACATGTAGACTATTACCAGCCTTCCTCGAAAGGTGACCCCCAGGCCCCCAGGTGACCAGGAGCGAAGTCAATATCAAGCTGCGGTGCTCCTCCCGGCTTCTCCCCTCAGACAGCCAGTAAGCGCTCTCAGCCGACAGGCTATGTTCCGTCAAAGGTGTGAGAGCCTCCCCTCTCTATCACTCTGCCACAGAAAAGCCAGGGAATCTCAGCCCTGCCCTGTCGATACACTAATCCTTAGCCGAACTGAAATGCTTTATTTAAAATGTGGTCATTCACATGCTTTCTTGTGACTGATTCCACATTTTACACTGAACATACAACAGTTTAAAGTGAGACAGACTGATTCTGATAAGTGACTATCAGACCACTGTTGCTCTGCACTTTAAAAAAAACATTACATTACTGCAAAGGACACCAGACCCCTGCTTGCATAAAGGACTATTTCTACACCAAACACATTTGGATGTGCCATAAAAATTTTGAATATTAATATTCAAATATTAGTAATTGTTAATAGACACAGAATGCAGGCTTTAAAAGGCTTAACAGACATTCAGAAGCAGTCAGAGGGATTATTTAGGGGAGGGATTTTTTTATGGTAAAATTAAAATACACCACACTATGGTCCTGTCACACAAATCCTACCTTTAAGAGGACCAGGAACTCAAAGATCCTCCTGAAAGACGGTGGAAAGAGCCTAGCGTAGGTCACAGCCATCTTAAAGAAGAGTGCGTGGAATAGCCGGTCCCGCACGTTTATCAGGGGGTTCTGGTTGATGTTCTGGTTCCGTATTCGGTTCGGTCCAGCGTTGTTATTGTTTAGCGGGTTGTTGTTGTTGTTCCCGTTGCCCTGATTTTCTGACATCTTGGTTGCGGGTACGACGCAGTTACTTATAAACTTACTATATCTCCCACTCAGAGATCTACGTGCGGTTGATAACTAGCCGGCCAGCTTGCCAGATGATTGGTCAGTAGTGGCATCAACAGAAACAGTGTTTCAGAAACGTTATGAAAATAATCTTTCCACCACGCGTGAACAACCAAACCTTCTTAGTGATATCAATCCCTAAGACAAATACCTTCAACCTATCAGACAGACCAGGCAAAATAGACTAAATAGTAACAGGCCGCCTTGGGATCACGTTTAGACAGTGATGATCGGGGACGAAGGACTAAAGATCGCTTTTATAAGACCTCCCAGAATACGCTCCCTTGCGAGTTGGCCCCATGTCGTGGCCTGTTAGCCGTAAACCCTTCAAACATCCAGTCTCGGCGACATAAGATGTCAAGCGCTCCCCTCAATCAGGTATATAATGCCTTGTAGACGCATTTTAAAACCATGAGGTGGGTTTGACTTTATTCATTATTAAGCAGTCAACACATGTGGCTAACTCCGCTTAGCTTGGCTATAAACTACAGCTGATGGTCGGCTACCGCCTAATTAGCTACCGAGCGGGCTAAGGTTGAGCTCTGATTGAATGTATAGCCGCCCGGTTCGTAAAACTGTATTTACAGCAGAAATTTCTCTCCAGTGTCCAAATGTAGAGCACTTCGACTCGATGTATTTCACCAGAGAAAGCGCCTCACACACTAATACTTTCACCGAATGTTATAGTTACGGCCATTTCCTCAGCGTCTCTGCTCCCACTGCCAGCTGAAATATCATAGTGCAAGACGAGACGCAAGACCGAGAGCCAAGGAAAGCACGATGAACTGCTCTGGGGGCACAGCGCCTCCTGTCGTTCGGATGTCCACAGACTATTCTGTGGATTTTTATGCTTCGGACCCATGTTTATTTGCGTGTCAAAAATAATTTAATTTAAACTACTTTTTCAGAACCATTCAAAATGCCTTTTGATAATTTTGAGTTGTTGTTAAATATGTATGTATAATAAGCTTTTTTTCGATAATGTGATTCATACCTTAATTTGATAATACGATTTATACTGTGGCCCTGTGGTGGATTGGCGACCTGCCCAGGGTGTTCCCTGCCTCTCGCCCGAAGATGCCGCGATCCAAATGGATAAAGTGCTATAGATAATGGATGGATGGATTTATATTGTGACGCTTGGCTGACCGTAGCATTGGGGTAGTGACGGTGGAAGACGAGTGCAGACTCACAAAGTTGCTCTTTAGTGCACAGTAATTAATAGAGCCACACAGTAAGCCACAATACACAGAGGCAAGAATGACTAATGTTAGCCCAACACCGCCACAACTACTTCCTCAGGAGACTGCGGAAAGCCCGGATGTCCCCCACAACCCTGTGCAGATTCAACAGGTGTACTGTGGAATCCATCCTGATAGAATGCATCACATCCTGACAGCAGCTGCTCAGTTCAGGACAGCAGAGCTGCAGCGTGTGGTGAATTCAGCACAGAAGATCACGGGCACACAGCTCCCTGCGATCCATGACATCCGCACTACACACTGTCTCAGGAAAGTGAACCATATCAGGCGGGACCCCAGCCACCCTGCACCGTCACTTTTCACCCTCCTCCCATCTGGGAAGCAACTAAAGGCCATCCGGACGCGCACCGCTAGGTTCAGGTTTAGTTTCTACCCAACTGCAATCGGACTCACTACTGCTTATTTATATTCACTTCATCATTACATTCACTTATTTATTGTGTGTTTTTTTTGTCGTCTTGTCTATGTTCACTGTCTGCAGGGGCCCATGCAAGTAAGCATTTCATTGTACATGGTATCCGTACCTGTACATATGACAATATAAGAATTGAATTGAATTAATGTCGTGAGGTGACACACCAGAGGGGAAGGCTCACACACGGTAGGATAATTATACGACACTAGAGCATGTCAGGATTACACAGGTGACACAGGTAATGGTACACAAGAGTTGAGAGCAAAAGTAATCACACTAAGAAATACATACAAAGGCTAATTATTATTAATTATTATTATTATACCGAGATACTCAATCCCCGCTTATGCCACCATACTTTTAAAGAAACATAACTCCCTGTGATCAGGGATGGACGGCATATACCAGAATTATACCAGAATATACCAGAATTATCACACAGTTCTCATGTAATTCAACAAAGAATTTTCTTTAATTTCCAAAATTCCACAGAAATCTTCTAGACAACGTATCCCTTGGGCTTAGTTTTTAAAAATATGTTAATTAATTATTTGTCTTTATATTGCATAAAGAACATATGTAAATTCCCCAATCCTGGAACCTGTAATATTTAGTAATATATCAGATCTATCTCCATCAGATATATCAGAACGACATCCTTCAACATTAGCAGGCACAGCGAAGGACACCTAAGGGGCCTAACCGAGGTCCTGATAATTTGAACATTTTTTTTTTGGAACTAGAAGATGAAGATAATGGTAAGACTGAATTAATTCAAATATATATATATGTAACCGTATTGCTATCTGAGTCATATGTATTTTTTTAATTAAGACACCCTGGTTAATACGTTTTTTTCGTCAATTGTAAGTAATGAGGTTAAATACTGTCGCTGTGTTCAGTGTTTAGTTATGTACTGATAAATAACCAGTTGGATCGCAATACGATTGAGTATTGTATTCCTTCCTTTTTTACAACACGAATACATTAAATAAATTAGGGAGATGGTCTTATTGACATAAATAAAGTATGCAAGATTTCTAAAATAATGTACGATGTTTGAAAATTTGGTTTGCAGGTACAGCGGACGCAAGCTACATTTATCAGGATTTAGATGGCCAACATAATTGCGGAAATATAAAAACGCGACACTACCTGAGTAGAGAGAACTTGAAAGATGGATGTCGCTTATGTGTGCGAGTGGGAGAAGAGACCGAAAAGCAATCATTGTCCCTCTATCCCTCTGGTTTGCGCGTGGTCATGCAGAAATCTCATTGCCTTCACCACCGATCTTAAAAACGAAGAAGATGAGAAAGGTAGCGTTAACATTTTACTCATGTTGTGGGTAGGGTATGGACTCGTTTACTATATTGTCAGCTGTACTTATATATGGTCATTGAAGGAGCCTCTAGAATATGTTGTTCAACAACAAGAATAACAAACCGCTTGTGGAATACCGAGATTGCAACTATTTTTAAAGTGGAGTAATGTGATTACTTAAAATGCGGCGCGAATTATGTCGTGAAATTTGTATTTTGCATATGTGAAATAGTATTTTCTTTGCCAGGAGTTGTCATACTTCAGTGACTAACTTGTCATTGGAGGTTATAGAAAACATTGCCATTATCCAGAATAGCAGAAAGAGAGTTTAATATGCAGTGGCTTATTAAACAAAACTAACTCAATTTCTCTCTCTGCTTTAGATCTTAGCCATATGATCCACATTATTGATACAGAACACCCTTGGGATGTGTACTCTATAAATTCAGGTCATACAGAAGTCATCTCCTGTCTTGAATGGGACCAGTCAGGTGAGTGGGTTCAGGTGTTTTTTAAAATGCATCCTGGCCAATGGTTGCTCGATCGCCCACCTGGTGAATCCCTTTTTCCCTGCTGCAGGTTCTAGGCTGCTGTCCGCAGATGGAGACGGGCAGATCAAGTGCTGGGGGATGACGGAGCACCTGGTAAACAGCTGGGAGTGTACCCTGGGCAGCGCAGTGGAGGGTGACCCAATTGTGGCCCTGTCCTGGCTGCACAATGGGGTCAAGCTGGCTCTGCATGTTGAAAAGGTGGGAGAGGAGGCCTTTTTGATTCAGTCACTAGACTATGTGGGAGGTGGGAGTATGTAACACGCCATGATGATGTGGACAATCATTGTGAAATGAAGTGGTTTTTATATTACTTTCACTTTTATTGCAGTCTGGCTCCACTAACTTTGGGGAGAAGTTCTCACGGGTGAAGTTCTCGCCGTCCCTGACGCTGTTTGGCGGGAAGCCGATGGAAGGGTGGCTGGCGGTAACTGTGAGTGGGCTGGTGACGGTGTCACTGCTGAAGCCCAGCGGTGCCCTGCTGACGGCCAGCGAGAGCCTGTGTCGGCTGCGGGGCCGCGTAGCACTGGCCGACATCGCCTTCACCAGTGGCGGCAACATCGTGGTGGCGGCAGCGGACGGGAGCAGCTCCTCACCGGTGCAGTTCTTCAAGGTGTGCGTCAGCGTTGTCAACGAGAAGTGCCGCATTGACACGGAGCTGCTGCCCTCGCTGTTCATGCGGCTCACCATCGATGCTGTGCGGCGGGAGAAGTACCCCGCCGTCACTCACCTCAAGTTCCTCACACGGGAGAACTCGGAGCAGGTGAGGCTCTACAAGGGGGCTGAAGTGAAGGATGATGGATATACAGTGCCGGGCAGGCTTCTGCTAATCTGCTAACCACTAATTAGCGATGCTGACTTTTTTGTTAGCTGATTAACATTTCCGCTAACTTTGAAAACCGTTAGGGGACTAGTTAGCTTCCACTAAATTTAGTTTCACTGATTGTAAATCTGCTGACATTTTTTTTGCAGGTGAAGTTAAAAAAGTAAATAGATGGTCAAAAGCATTTTTAATTTCTAAAATTGCACATATTTGTTCCGGTCTGTTGTGAGTGTGTCTGCAACAGTATATCTGGCACGCTGTTGGCTGACTATGTGTAAACACAAGATGTGATTGGTTGATAACTTGTCGTATTTCAGGTAGTCTGGGCTAAATGTAGGTGAACAAAAAGAAAGTTCATTTAAACTGGGGAACCGTGAACTAAGCAGAGAACTGGGGCCTGTATCACAAAGCTGGATTTCTTGCTGAATCGCATAACTTGTCAGATTTCAGGTACCTTAGTTTAAATGGACTTTATCTTCATTGACTTGCATTTATCACAGACTACCTTTAAGTATGACAAGGTGTCTGGCTAAGTAAGAGATCCTGCTTTGTCTCCTGGTATTTTCTGATTGAGCGATTTGCTTGTTAAGTCTGATGTAATGAATGACGTAAAAATGTTTCTGAAGCCAAACAGCCCAAACGCATCACAGTGACTGAGTTGGTTACATCATTCACCATAACTTTAGCAATGCATCATTAAAGATGAAAAGGGGGTAACGTCCCTTAATAAAAGGGAAAAGGAGGGGGGTGGAATACAAGAAGTGAAAACTGGGTTAAATTCTTTTAATTCAAGCAGAGTGATCAGTGTAGCTGTTCTGCAGCAGGAATCATTGGTACATCATTTTCAGTTTGGTACACAGTGAAACAAATGAATACATTTCTTGACAGCAGCAGAACATAAATTCCAAAAAAACCTGGTTAATTGTGGTTGTGGTTAATTGCTGCAGCTAGTCCTGGTTTCAGTCCATCATTTTCAGAATAGTATTTGTGGTTTTAATAATAATCTCAGAACAAACTTCTTTGCTGTACTGAAATTGCACCAAGCTGTGCACCCAAAACCCAGGTTTGTATTAAGCCGTGAATTTTGTGAACTGTTACATCCCAATACTAAACATGAAAAATTGTGAAAATGGCTACTTAGTTTACACAGCTACACCTTCTCTTTCGCATTGCAAGGAAACTGGTAGAAGGAGAATTTTTTCATTTCTTGGTTTCAGCTTTATTGAAATACTGAGGCATGCAACACAGTGGCATATTGGCACATGATCGAAACATCATAACTTAAGTGGCTTAACTGAGGGCAAAATGTCAGCATGAGCCAGTCACAGAATAGGACTCCTCCGATATCTCGGAAACAGGATATCATGAAAAAAAATTTCTTCTGCAGACTACTGAACCCATCAATACCCAACTGGGTAAGTCAGAAATATCCCTCAGTAATCACCCCAGCACTGTGATACTAAACTGCTAAACAGCTTAGGATTCCAACTCTGCATGTATGTTTTTAGGAGTTTCAGAGCCAAAAACCAAACCGAAGCTAAATTTATATAATAAAACTTACCGGTTAATGGTTATTGTTGGCTTCCTCGCAAGTTTTAGTGATTCATTGGTTTAGTAGTATTGAATTAAACTTTGCAGTTCGTGGATTATTTAAGATAATTTTTGGGTTAGCTGTGCCCACCACTGTGAATTCGTAATGAAAGCCTAGCTAAGCTCAAGCTAAAAAAAAATTTGCAGGGCCCTGATGGCATCTTACCTAGTTTTAAAACATGAGGTATATTGTTTGCTGATGTTTAACTTTGCTATTTCAGAAATCCATATCTGTAGATCCGATTTAACTAATTTGCTTGAGTTCTTTGGGCAAGCTACATGAGAAATTGATCACAAAAGGCCTACGGTGTGATTTACTAAGATTTCCAGACGGCCTTTGATGTTGTCCCCCACAAATTGCTCCTGCTTAAGCTCAAAGCTGCAGGGATTTTAGGAACTGTAGCAGCTTGGATGGAAAACTGGCTAATGGACAGGAAGCAGCTGGTTGTTATTAGAGGCACAATGTCACAGTGGGCCTGTGTTCACAGTGGGGTACCGCAGGGTTCAGTTTTAGGACCACTATTGTTCCTAATTTACATTAATGATATTGACACCAATACATACAGTAAACTGGTTAAATTTGCAGATGACACCAAGGTGGGTGGTGTAGCAGATACTGATCTAGCAGCACAGAGGCTGAAACAGGATCTTGATTTAATTAGTGGGCTGATATCTGGCAGATGAAATTTAACACAGATAAATGTAAGGTAATCCATGCAGGGAGCAGGAATATAAAGTACAGATATTTTATGGGTTCCGCTGAAATAAAGGTAGCTGATTATGGGAAAGACCTTGGTGTGTATGTTGATGCTTCCTTGTCCCACTCTCGCCAGTGTGGGGAAGCAATAAAAAAGGCCAATAGGATGTTGGGTTACATCTCTAGGTGTGGAATTTAAGTCAAGGGAGGTGATGCTACGATTATACAATTCCCTGGTAAGACCCCACCTAGAATATTGTGTGCAGGTTTGGTCACCATACCTTAAAAAGGACATTGCTGCTTTGGAAAAGGTTCGACTTGGGGCTACAAGAATGAATCATGGTCATAAGGAGACGTTAGCTGAGCTGAATCTGTTCAGCCTCGCACAAAGGAGACTAAGGGGGAATATGATTCAGGTATATAAGATTCTAACAGTTCTAGTTGCTGTTCAATCACAAAGTTACTTCAAAATTAGTTGAAATACAAGAACTCATGGCCAGAGGTGGAAATTAGCGGGAGAACGTTTTAAAATGGATTTGCGAAAGCACTTCTTTACTCAGCGTGTACTTAGAGTATGGAATAGTCTTCCTGTTAGTGTAGCGCAAGCAAAAACATTGGGTTCCTTTAAGTCAGAGAGAGGTAAGATTTGAACAACTTTAAGCTATAAAATTCTCCCCATACTATCTTGATGGGCCAAATGGCCTCCTCTTGTTTGTAAATTTCTTATGTTCTTATGTAACCTGGGGGGTGATATCACTGTGGAGAATCCTGTGTCCCTGCATCACCATGCTTGGTGGCTGTGGTTCCTGCCCTGTTCTGTAATGTGTGTTTTATGAGGTTTCCCTCCAAATCCAAAGATGGTGAGTTAGTTGTGGGAGTGAATTGGCATCATGAAAGTGCCTATAGTATGTGTGCATTAGCATGTACTCGTTAGACTGAGTGTCCCCTGCTCTATGCCCTCAGCTTCCCGGGACAGGACCCCCATGAACCTGTATGGGATGAGCGGTTGTGTAAGATGAACAGCTCAGCAGTGTTTCCTGTAGACAGTGTAATATTTGTGCCTGACGCGCCCCCGCTCTGGTCGGCCTCGAGCCTGACGCGCCCCCGCTCTGGTCGGCCTCGAGCCTGACGCGCCCCCGCTCTGGTCGGCCTCGAGCCTGACGCGCCC
>JAODKF010000038.1:43518-54762 GCA_026779585.1 Mormyrus proboscirostris | reverse complement strand
AACCCCCCAATCCCCCCCCCCCCCCCCATTACAAACTCTAATGAAAACCCAGTAGCTGTGAGAGAGTTTCTGCGTTAATAATCTGATGAATCCTGTGCCAGGTTTGGGGGAAGTAGGAAGTGCTTGTAAAGCTATTTCTGACTGGCTCCCAGTGAGAGCCTGTCACTTAGCCCGAGTCTGCGGATGCAGTGTTTATGTCATCTTTAGACTAAAATGGACTTTTTATGCTTTTGTTACAATTTTTATAAGAAAAGAAAAAACAGCAACAGTGGAAGCATGATAATAAATTAAACTGTGTGTGAGTTTGGGATCTGCTCTATGGTGTGATGAGGACTGGCGACCACGGTGGGGCCTTTGGCTTTTAGTCAGATGTCTAGAAATCGCTCGGCTTTTATGTTTAAACATTCCTCAGTGAAGCGTGGAAGAGCTGGATAGATCAAAATTAAGGTAAATTTGGAGAGTTACATGAATTTCAATACGATCATAATCAGAAAATAATCCCTGTGTTTGTGTTCATTTTCAGCTCTGTTCTCAGATACTGTGAACAGCTTGGCTTAATTAAACATCCTGAGTTTATTGTTATGTTTAAATACAGTACAGTGTGTATGATAGGGGTGCCGTCAGTGGCACCCTGTCCAGCTAATCCTTTGACGTGCTGTTTGTGTTTATTAATTCAGCCGGTGCCACTTGATAATGTGACTTTCGGACCATTGTGTACAGGCTCCCAGGACCTGCACAGAATTAAGCTTCTGTATAATAAAAGTGATAGAGGAAATCATGGACGTGCGGATTAACACCAGCTGCCTTTCAGTGTTCATCGCGGCAGTGGAGTCGCGGGGATCTCTCACTTAGTTCAGTTTGCTAATACTGCCTGTAGTGACCTTGGAGTATGAGATCAGTGGAGCAAGACGGCGGCAATGATATGGGGGGGCTGGGGTGGGTCTATAAAGCTTGTAGACACTTCAATGGGTGCTGTTAAGGCAGTCGTACCTCATGCCGATTGCTCTACCGCTCTGCAGTTTATTTTATTTTTTTTAAAATGGCATTAAGTGCAGGGAAACCATGTTTGTAAAGTGCAGTTTGTGTGTCTGCTTGTAGCCACCAGGAGGTGCAGTAGTAGCAGTAGGATGAGGTTGAGTCATTCTCCGTTGCCATGGCAACTGGTCGCCGGCCGCATGCCTACCGATTCCTCAATAAATGAAGCACAGTCGGCTATAATGAGGCTGATTAGCCTTTTAAGGGTAAGTAGGGCCAGCTGGTTGGATTTGGGGAGGGGGGGAGTCATCTGTGTGTTGTGATTGATGTCATTGTGGCAAGTGTTTGGTACAGGAGAAGGATCCCTTTGTTTTTTCATTATATTTGTTACACGGTCGCCCCTCCTATATGATGCTCTGCATCCCACACAGCCGCCCATCTGCGCTATCATTAGCACCCCGTTTAAGGCCAGCTCACGTATGTGATGCCAGCTTCTTATTTGCTCTGTGCCTAAAACTCTGAAATGTCAGAGTCCTTAGTTGACAATTGACTAAGATCAACATGAAAAATTACACATTTATTCCTACATAAACGATGATTGAGTGACTATTACAGAACCAAAAAAATTGCACTATATATAAAATTTGAAGAGACCTCTGCCTATCATTGCTGTCCTGCAGTACAATAAAGTTGCTAACGCAGGTGCAACTACTTAAGGCTGCATTTCTGCAGGTGCAGTTCTGTGACCTGTGCGATTAGACCGTGGATGGCGTAAACTCTGCAGTATCTGCAGATAATCCCAGTGCAAGCTGTGTGGTGAAATGCGACATGCAGTTAGTTCAAAGCAGGCTACTTGTCATTTCACACCATTCTCATCACGTCAGGGGAAAATGTGATTTAGCAAAGTACAGCTGTTCCCTCTCTAACTCCAGACGTCTTTGGGTTCTCTTGAGCGGGGTCATGTGACTATCTCCCATTTCCAGGCTGAGGGGGTGCTGCTCCATCACTGGCTGTGTACATCTGAGAAACGGTGCTTTCATTTTAGTAGTTTCCTTTTCCTGGGAAACTTTTCCTTTGTTTCTGCTAATTATGTCTTTATTAGTGTTAGCCTTTTTGGGAAGGCATTCAGAAACCCTGTACAGGTCATCAGCAGCTACAAAGGAAGTGGTACTATAGGGTAATTTACTACACATATAGATTCTCAAAAGGGAGTGTTATTGTGGAAATAATTAGACAGTAATATGAACACTGGTGGAACCACATTGGAGGAAACAAAAGACCCTATGGCAATGATTTTCCTTCCACCTTCTCAGATGACCAAGCTTTCAGAGGGTCAGGTTAACGACTATATTACTGGAGCTAGGGCAGCTATGCAGGTGCCTGTGGAGAATTGAGCTAGAGCATAAATCACAGCTGCAGAGATGGTATTAGGTCCAACTCAGGAATAAGCCTGGCCAGTTATATCTCTGGCATTTGTCACTCCAAAAGCTCTATCAGAGCCTCTGTGACTCCCTCTACTGTCGAGCTTCTTTGTGTTCTGTTATGTGATGAAGCAGGGACTGGCCGGCTGCTGTCGGGCACTTGTGGGTTGGGCAGAGAAGCTCCAGGGGCAGCTGGTCGGTTCCCGTTGCAAAGTGCTCACATTCAGCCAGCCTGCTCGCGGTACGCTGGCATTTAGAAATGCTAGTCGCAAAATAATGAATCTCTGTTGCATATAAACAAACACGGGTAGTGCATTTAGAGCAAAAATAGTGTCAAAAAGTGTTGATATCGCTGTCCATTTTGGAGGGACTGAGCTGTGGCCCTACTCATACTTCCATTTGTCCACAATAAGGGACCCAAATATCTGCAGAACATTTAGGCAGAAATCCTTGGGGATCCAACATGTACACATCCATCCTGGGGTAAGGAAATGCTGCACAACGGAGGGTTTTTGTGTAGAACATTATGTGTAATTTGTCACCCACGCGTCCCCTACATTTGGATGACAAATTACGCAATTAATAAAAGCTGTCAATGATGATCTCACTGAGAGAACAATACCCTGTCAACATTACTGCTTTTTTCCTCATTCAGAGTTTCTCTCTGTCAAAGACCCCCGGGCTGTGGACTCTGGCTGAGCTCCAATGAAAGACCTCCAAAAAGGTGGGGGTGTGGGGAGGGGCTGTAAACTTCACTGGGTCGCTGGTGTTTTCCCAGCAGCCCCAGAATCGTATTTGCGGGGAGCTTTCCCAGAGGTCAGCAGTGCCTCACCACCCCACCCCCATCGTCCATGAAAGGGGCTGCTTTTTTCAATGAAATGCTTGGGCTTCCTCCCCTCAGTTCAGTCTCTGGGTTGAAAAGCTCTTCAAAATTGAATGGAGTCAGAAAACTGCCTGAGTGATTCCTGGTGCTGCTGAATATGGGATGACGGCGGTCAAAGTAATTTTTAGATAACTATCCAGATTGAAATCGGACATGCCACAAACTGTAATTGACATAACAGACGCACTTCGTCACGCCAGCCGTGTCTTTTGTTCCTGTCCTCCATCGCCCGTTTCATAGACGTGACCGTCCGAAGACAGACTTGCTCTGCCATGTCTCTGCATTGTCGTGCATGTGGCTTGCGAGGTGTGACAGCCGTGCTACTAATATATTACTTCTAATATAAATATCCAGAGCATACCCTTAATGGTCATAGACGAAGACGGTCCCCTAGCTCCTCCACACCTCGCCCTTTTCCTTTATCGTCCCCTGTCCTTTGTCTTTATTTTCTCCATTTTGAGCATCTGTAATCTTCAGAAACCCCCGGTCGACGTTTGACGGGTAGAAACGAGGAGTGAGAGACTTTGAAGAGAGGCTGAGCCCGGATGAGGGTGAATCCTCCTTTTTCTAACTCCTCCTCATCACTACTCCCCCGCACATGCATATCCCCCTCCGTCCACCCTTCCTCTCACACCGCCTTTGTGTTCACAGTACGTGATGCCCCACATCGTTTGCCAGCTACTGTCTAAACTACAGATGATCAAAATGATGGATGATACTGAATAGACTGTCAGATTCTCATTCACGGCGGCACGGTTTGTGGGATCAAGACCCTAGGATACTCGAAGGTATATTCGTCTGATTTAACAATAGACAGGCTTGGTACGTGTTGTCGGCAATCTGTCTTAACTATATATCACCGCAACCTGAATAAAAGAGCATCATCTTGCTCGATCTGGGGCAAAAGAGTGAAATGGATTAAGGTGCAGGTAGAAATTAAGCAGCGTACACAACCTGAATACGGAAAGGGGAAAGCGAAGAGCCTGGCCACTTTGCAAAATTCAAGACCAGGAACAAGACAAAGGTGAGCTGTGCATGGTTTCCTACCTCTGCTTTGTAGATCTTTTCTTCCAGGTGAATGTAAGGTGTCAGAAGGCTGACCGAGAATGGTGCAGTCGGCTTAAAAATACATCGCATTTGAAATGCCACAAAAAGCCACCTTACTTTTGCTTTTTTCTTTTTTAGGTCTATTTTAACAACCCAGCAATAGATTGTAGCTCATACTAATAATCATTTCATACAACAGCGGTGATAATGGAGGGAAGACAAATATGTATGAAATTAAAGATGCATAAATCGCAAGAAATAGCCCTGAAATGATGTGAAATCTAAACGGTAAAACGACGTGCCCGAGTTCTATCCCAAATTCCTTCATGTCGCTATTTTAATGATGATAAATATTTTATTATGTTTTGCACGCTGTTTTAATTACGCCCGTTACTGTAATATCTCAGGTTATAGCACTGCCGACTCTGTGCCCTCTACATCAAAAATGGTATTTATCAATTTGCACTATCTTATAATACTATAGGCTATAGAAATTTATAAGTATATGAATTCAGCTTTTCCGGGTTGTGACACTTTGGATTCCATTATTATTTTATTGTTACAATGCGCATTTTACTACTATGTCTTCGTCCGGCCAACTGTGTGATATGTGAATGCTAATCGCCACACATATTAAAACTGCAAGCTACCTGCCTTTAAGCTGAAATTCAACAGACCCCCCCCCCCCCGAAAATAAATAGTTCTGATGAATTACAGGAGTGTCAGTAATTTTTTCAGAGATCTTGCAAATTATGATCAATCAAGGGAATGTGGCCAGGAATTCTGAGCCACACATTTTCCACCAGGAGGTTGGTGTCAGAAGAGCGTGATCTTTTGATTTGCCCATGGATGATTTGGTCAGTATTATATGGAGGAGCTATCCGTATGTGAGAAACTACAGAAAACATCTCAGTCTGGAACCTACATTTCAGTTACGTGGGCTTTCCAGGTCCACCGACTGAGAGGACCTGCCAAGGTCTTTGAGTAATACACAAGAAATACCTTTAGATGTTAGTCCAGCTATTCATATTGTTCATGCCTCAAACTGAATATCTTGAGTTTCTCCCTCACCAGCTTTAGTGCTGGAGCCAGCTGTCTCAGACTCTGTTTAAAAAGCTAATAAAACTAATATATTTAATCCACATGGTTTAAAGATTAGCAGAGCTAGAGGTAAGTGTTGACTCTGCTACAATGACCTTTCTTGTGTAACTTTTGAAGAGGAGAAGCTAATTAGCACAGCGAAGGAAAGCTGATCTTAGCTTGGCTGGATTTCGGCTGTCAGGAGAGAATTGAGGCTCAGCTAGTATGAGCAAAGAATATTATCATCAATTAAATATTTGGTAATGTGTCAGCACCTGCCGTAAGCCCTTCATATGTAATCACTTCAAAGAGGAAGATGCTCAGCACTGCATGGAAGCCAAAAAGCCATTAATTCTTAGTTAAAAGCAGATGAATATTCTCAAATCATTGGGAGGTGAAATTTGATGGTGGCCATTTATAATTCTCTTCAGTGTCCATGTCTGTGTTCCTGGGATCTCTTCACACCATGTTGGATAATGGAGCTGGGGAGATGATCCTACTGTAGAGTCGAGGGTCACGTGGGCTCCATTGCAACAGAAAAGGCACCAGGCTTGTTTTTATTGGCCATCTGTTAAGTAAGATTTGTTATTTTTGGAGGCAAGCAGGCTGGTAAAGTTGCTTCTCTAAGCTACGTCTGTGACAGTGAAGCTAATCACTGGGAGCCTCCAGGAAAGGCCTGGGCCGGCTTTGACTCATTACAGATGGCATCCATCTGTATTTTAAGCCAGTAATGTGTCTTCCTTTGCATCATTCGCATCCCTGAGCCCAAAGCAACGCTGCCTCACATTCCTTGGAGGCTCAGTGCCTGTGACCTGTCTCCACAGGTTGGCCCTGGTCAGTCGACATCATGATGTCTTCAAAGGAGAAGCCTAAGAAGAAGCCACCCAAAGACAGCCTGACACTGCTGCCCTGCTTCTACTTCGTGGAGGTGGGTAGAGATGTAATGCTGAGATGGCAGGAGCCTGTAAACAAAACATAAACGGAGGGAAACACGCTTCACTCTGACAGCAGCCTTTGAGATCCGTCAGGTTTTAGTCTTGTGCTCTGGACAAATTCTCCAGCGTGATACCAGTTACCTCCTTGTCATACCAGTCACAGTTGGTTCCCTCCTCCCAGGGTCAATGACCTCTCCTCTCTCACCTCTTCTCTCGTAGCTCCCCATCGTGGCCTCCTCCATGGTGTCCCTCTACTTCCTAGAGTTGACGGACGTCCTGCAGCCAGCGCAAGTGGGCTTCCGCTGCCATGACCGCTCATTGAGCATGCCGTACGTTGACAGCGGCGACGAGCTCATCCCCCTGCTGATGCTCCTCAGTCTGGCCTTTGCTGGACCTGCTGCTTCTGTGAGTATCATGTCGTTTTGTTTCTGAGTGTCTCCTAGAGCAGTGTTACTCCAATCGGTCTTCAAGGACCCTCAGACAGTCTGCATTTTTACTCCATCCCAGCTCCTGGTAGGAAAAATGTGGACTGTCTGGCACGGAGCTAGAAGGGAGTAAAAATGTGGACTGTCGGGGGGTCCCTGAGGACCCGGTTCAGAAACACTGCCATAAAGCATTCTCTAAAGCAGGGTTATTCAACTCACGGTCCTAAAGGGCCGAGCCTCGCTGATTTTCCAGCTTTCCTTCACCTGTGAGCCAGGTGTGAAGCCTCTGACCAATCAGAATCAGTAATTATTAAACTAACTACCTGAGAGAACTGAAAACAAGGCCTGGATTTGGAATCGAGGTCCGGAGTTGAATAGCTCTGCTCTAAAGTATGCCCTAGAGCGGTGTTTCCCAGCTCAGTCCTCAGAGAGCCCCAGTCAGTGTTTTTGATTGGCTGGGCGGTGGGATGTAGCAAAAATATGGACTCTCTGGGGGTCACCAAGGACCTGGTTGGGAAGCTCTACCATAGTGCATCCCCAGTAGCATTCCTTAGAGTACGGGTTCCCAGCCTGCTGATGTTTGTGGACCAGTTTGTCATACAAAAAAATTCACGACCAGTATAGGATCCTTGAGGTACAGAAGATGGATGGATGGAAGGAACAGAACATGTGAATGTGAGGGTTCATAAAAATTTGAAAATATATAGTATTTTTTTTTTTTTTGGGAAATTAATCAACCTGTCCAGAAAACCCCCAGTGTTCCACAGCCCAGTGGAACTAGGGGTTTGGAATCCCTCTGCTAGACCATCCCTTAGAGTGTCTTCCAGACCACCCCTTAGAGCGCCCTCTAGACCATCCGCTGGAGGATTCCCTAGACCATGGCCAATCTTTTCCGCAAAGGGCCGGTGTGTGTGCAGGTTTTTAGGATAACCTGTAGGTCAGCTGTTCAAACTCAGGTGTGAGGACTCTTCAGCCAATCATTCCTCTAATTAGTGACCTTAATTAGGGAGTTTCGGCGAAAACCTGCATACACACCGGCCCTTTGCGGAAAAGATTGCCCACCCCTGCCCCATACCATCCTCTAGAGGGCTTCCTAGACCATCTTCTATAGCACCTAGGGCACCCCCTAGACCATGGGTGTTAAACTCCTGTCCTGGAGGGCCAGAACCCTGCACATTTTTGGGTTTCCCCTCATTTAACACACCTGATTCAACTCCCTGTGCTAATTACCACACAGCTCTTGAGCTGAATCATTTGTTGTGGAACAGGGACAGAACTAAGCTATTCAGGGCTCCGGCCCTCCAGGACTGGAGTTCGACACCCCTGCCCTAGACTATACCTTAAAGTACTCCTAGAACCGTCCCTAGAGTCCGTCCAAGACCATCCCTAGACCACCCCCAATCTATCTTCTTGGTGACTCTATTGACTCTATACATGCGGTTTCTCCTTCAGATCATGATGGGGGAGGGGCTAGTGTACTGTATGCAGTCTCGCATGAAGATACGCCCAGGTTCTGAAGGCAGCATCAACGCCGGTGGCTGCAATTTCAACTCGTTCCTGCGCAGAACTGTCCGATTTGTGGGTGAGTCTCCCTGCCTCCCCCCTCCTGAGGTTCCTCCTGTCAGTCTGAACCCACCCACCCCTCCATGTAGATGAACACCGGAGAGTGCGAGCCTCAATACCCCCTGGATTCTTGGCTTTGATCATGTGATCATTGAGGGTCCTTCACGTGGTGCCTGCAGAAGACTGTTTAGCAATGATTCAATACTCAAAGCAAGAACATGGCTAATTATACAACTACTGGCTGTCTGTGCAAAGCCATTTGCTTTGTTGCTGATCTTTGTGGACATGTGTGGTAAAAGATGAACTCACTCAAAATGTCAAGGCGCATTTCCATCTGTTCTAAAATAAAATGGTGTGCCGTGGGGCACCTTGCTTACTCACACATATTAATGTATTTTTTCTCAGTCCATCAGTCCATCCTCATGCCACACGTAGGAATTGTGAAGATCACCAAAATGGAAACAAAATCATAAAGGGCAACCTTGACTCAAGCAATCAGGAAAATCCAAATGAAATGAAAGCGGAGAAGGTGGCTGATTACATTTTTGATTTAGCTGAGACAGAAATTAATGCAATTGATGCAGCTCAAAAAAGGGCATGAACTTAAATTACATACTTTATTCCTGCAAGTGTGTGACAAAAGAAGCCTAGCAAGACTGTGTTATCAAAGACAAACCCCACGACTAAAAGAGACACTTATATCTACTTCTGATTCTATGACTCGGAAACCGTAGACACGGTATGTGCAGAATGACTCAGAATTAAATGTACAAAACTAAGTATAATTTTTCATGCGTGGGTTAGTGCACGCTGGCTACCAGACAGAGGCTCCGCTGACCCCCTCTTTTACTGACAGTCTTGCAGGAGAAAAATAGTAAGAAAAACTCTGAGCTGTAATAACTAGTGAGCCAAGGGACAGGTTGGTATTATTGACATCGAACATGAGGACTGCTTCTGTGAGATGTGTGATATTCCTCACCTGGTGATTGATTAGGGGTGAAGCGGGGTGCCTGATCTACTCCCTCTTCTTCCCAAGGTGTCCACGTGTTTGGGCTGTGTGCCACAGCTCTGGTGACAGATGTCATCCAGCTGGCCACAGGATATCATGCCCCATTCTTCCTTACTGTCTGTAAGCCCAACTACACCCTCCCCGGAGTGTCCTGCGATAAAAACCCCTACATCACCCGAGATATTTGCTCGGGGGTGGATCAGCACGCTATCCTTTCTGCAAGGTAACTACCTGACAGCAGTTTCATGATAAATTTGTGCAGATTTATTACACCAAAAATTGGGCCATTTAAGTGTTAAAACCCTATGTTTCTCTCAGTCTGTGGGATGAGGTTCTTCCTAAATCCATTCTGTTTCCTCCCTCTATACCACAAAGATGGTGCGTCCCATTTTTTATGTGCTGGCATGGATTTTGATTCTTCTGCTGCTCCTGATGTTTGTTCGAGTCTCACTGAAGCCCCTTTTCTTACTTCCTGTTTCATTTTAGGAAGACCTTCCCTTCCCAGCATGCAACATTGTCCTCTTTTGCCGCAGTGTATATTTCTGTAAGTATTTCTGCCAGAAGCTTTTCTTTGTAGCTATGTAGTTGGTCAGGAGGCCATGAGTGCAAATCTGTATAGTTAGAGCATGAAAACAAATTGCCCTGGCGATTTTACTGGCATCCTACCCTGGGTCTCCCTTGCCCTGTGACGGACTGGCATCCCATCCTGCATATCCCCAGCCTCTTGGCTTGTGTTTCCTGGGATCGGTTCCAGCTTCACACTAGCCCTGTACTGGATAAGCAATTGTAGGAAATCGGTCGATGACTATTAAGGTCACTCAAATATCCCTGTGATTTCTTTTGGCTTCATTCCAGATGTATTTCAACTCCACCATCTCGGACAGCACCAAGTTGCTCAAGCCGGTGCTGGTGTTCGCCTTTGCTATCGCGGCTGGCCTCACCGGCCTCACGCAGATCACCCAGTACCGCAGCCATCCCATCGACGTCTACGCGGGCTTCCTCATAGGAGCCGGCATCGCTGCCTACCTCGTGAGTATGCTGTGGAGGGGGGGTGGGTGGCCGGGGACGTCTCCCAATCTGTTCTGGAAAGCTCCATTTTTTGTGGTGTGCTCCTCAGTCGATCCTTGTACTCGCTATCTTAGTTGCGAACAGCTTGACTGTTTTTTTTATTATTATTTGGTTTTTTTTTTCGATCTCCTGTGTTACTGAATTTGTTTTTTTTTTCCGCTAAACCCCCTGTCTAATTCCACATTATCAGCATGATCCAGTATTCAAGGTGGTATCCATCTTCTCCCTGGGGAAACACTTTGCCCCTTTGGGGACACACTTGGCCCCCTGAGGACACCTTCAGCCCTTTTTTGACATGTTCGACCTTTTTGGGGAGGCGTTCTGCTCCTTAGGGATGCTTGGCCCCTTTAGGGAAATGCTTGACCCCTTCGGGGTTGTGCTCAGCCCCTCTGGGGAGACGCTCAGCCCCTTTGGGAGGCATGGTCCCTTTAGGGACATACTCAGCTCCTTTGGGACATTCGGCTCCTTTAGGGACATGCTTGGCTCCTTCAGGATACGCTCGTCTCCTTTGAGATGTGTTTGGCTCCTTTATTAGGCTTGGCTCCTTTAGGAATGCACTCGGCCCCTTTGGGAACGTACTTGGCCCTTTTATGGAAATGCTCAGGCCCTTTGGCATGTTCGGCCCCTCTAGGGACATACTTGGTCCCTTTAAGGACATACTCAGCTCCTTTAGGGACATACTTGGCTCCTTTGGGACACTTGGCCCTTTTGGAGAAACACTCAGCCCTTTTAAGGACACACTCGGCCCCTTTGGGATGCTTGGCCCCCTTGGGGATATGCTTGGCCCCTTTAGGGACATGCTCGGCTATTTTAGGGACACACTTGGCCCCTTTAGGGA
>JAODKF010000038.1:0-33758 GCA_026779585.1 Mormyrus proboscirostris | reverse complement strand
TTGGGAAAATGCTCTGCCCATTTAGGGAACTGCTCAGTGCCTTTAAGACGCTCAGCCCCTTTAGGGATGTGCTCGGCTACTTTGGGATGATAGGCCCCTTTGGGGATATGTCCGGTTCCTTTGGGATGTTTGGCCCTTTTGGGGAAGCGCTCGGCCACTTCTGGGACATGCTTGGCTCCTGTGGGGTGTTTGGCCCCTTTTGGGAACGCACTTGGCTCCTATAGGGAAATCCTCAGCCCCTTTGGGACATTTGGCCCCTTTGCGGTCAAGGTCATCCCCTTTAGGGACTTGCATGGTTCTTCTGGGATGCTTGGGCCCCTTTGGGGACGTGCTTAGCCCCTTTTAGGTACGTGCTTTGCTCCTTTGGAATGCTCAGCCCCTTTGGGACACTGCCCACCCTCCCTGCTTTGTTTTTTTTCTGACAGAGACAGGTTGAGGTTATTATCCTCTCATACCACCTCTCAATCCCGAAGCTTTTGCTTTTTGTGTGTTTTTACCAACGTCTGGCCTTTGTGTTACATTTTTGCATCATATCTCTCTGTTTGTCTCTTATTAAGTCCCTTATTACATGTAAAGGACGTGCAGTTGGGAGGAGTCTTGTGTCCTTTCTGAAGGCAGGGTAGGAAAGTAGAGTGTCTAGCTGGCCTGATAATTACACCGACGGCACCAGAGAGCGTGTAATATCAGCACCCCGCGCGCATCGGTCGATCCTGGCCTTGTGTCTTCCTGCCATTGTACCGTAGCGCATTTCTGCTCGGGGTGTGAGGTTATCAATTTCCATTATTTGGCAGGTTTAGTTAGCATAGCTTGCTTTCATGAGAACATGAGGTGTTTTTTCCAGGGAGTCAGGAGACAGAATAAGCCGACTCAGAGATATTCCAGTGAGCCAGCGACCTTGCGTAGGCTGGGGAAATATGTGGATTATATAACTATCAGAAGAGCAATGTGGTTCAGTATGCACTATGACGTTTTTCCGCCACACCAGGTACTGTACTGTGGTACTTCAAGGTGTTAGCCTTCTATTGTCATAAAAACTGGTATCCATTAGCATGAAAACTGGTATCAGTGCTGAATGACACCACAATGTGAGGCAGGGTATTTCATACTAAATTAGAAAAATGGACCAGGGATATCTACCGGTGCGAAGCCACTGGCCTTAGTTGAAAGATGATTGGCCCCCCACAGTGCCCCTGCCTCATCACTCACAAATCGTAAACATATGATGACCTAATGATATGGTTGGCCGCTCTGAATCCATCCCATGCCCCTGGGTTAGTCAGAGGAGGATGGACGAGGGGCAGGAGGCCTGTAGCCACTTTCTGAGGTCGTCTTCCTTGTCTGCAGGCCTTCCATGCAGTGGCCAACTTTAGATCCTCAGAAGACGTGGTGCCCCGGCCACCCCCGGCCCCCCGGAAGGACGCACTGCGGGCCCTGACACAACGAGGCCACGACTCGGTGTACCACAAGGGCCCCACATCGGAGAGCAACGACGAACTATCAGCATCACAGAGACTGGATGGCCTGAACCGACAGGTGCAACGTGAGAAGGCCTCTCTGGGCAGCCTGAAGCGGGCAAGTGTTGATGTGGAACTTCTGGCCCCCCGCAGCCCCATGGGCAAGGAGACCATGGTGACTTTTAGCAACACGTTGCCGCGTACCAACAACGCCGGCGTGGAGGAGCTGGCACGGCGCCACACCAGCGTGCATGTGCCGCTGGACCCGCTGCGCTCCAAGCAGCTGGTGTCCGAGTGGAAGCAGAAGTCAATAGAGCTACGGGGAGGCCTGCGGGGGGACGAGGAGCAGGACGGCAGCGAGGAGGAAACCTCTGATGTCGGGGAGAACGGCGGTGATGAGGAGCTAATGATGACCTCTGCGCTGTACCCCAGCATCCAGGCTGGTCGCGGGGCTGCAGCGGGCGCCAGGGTGGTGATGCCGGCCCGGCCGGGAGCCCCGCAACTGGTACACATTCCAGAAGAGTCCACAGGTCCCCCGCCAGTGTCGCCCAAGAGCGCCAGCACTCGGGCGAAGTGGCTGTCCATTGCCGAGAAGAGTGGCATTACTGCAACAGGGCCAGTGCGCCCCCCCAACCAGCCCCGCATCATGCAGGTCATTGCCATGTCCAAACAGCATGGCCCCATCACAGTGACACCCAAATCTTCAGAAACATCCTCCTCCTGCACCTCCTCCACTGCTAGTACTGACTCGCCCTTGTACCGGCCTCCCTCCGAACACGGCTCAGGCATTGTCACCGTGGATGCCCACGCACCCCATCACCCTGTGGTCCACATGTCCTCGGGTAACGGTGGCCCCTGGGAATGGAAGGGCACCACCAATGGCAGTGCAGCAGAGTCCTACGAGCTCAATGACCTCGGCCGGGATTGTGCCCGCAGCTACCGCCCCACCAAGAGCCTGTCTCCGGGCTCATCCATCGGCGAGGCCGACCAGGAGCCCCTGCCTCCCCCACACCCCGAACTCCCACTGGATGCCCGAGGCCGTGACTCCACTCTACGCCGCAAGGCCCACCTCTCTGGCCCAGAGCGGGATGGTGGTCAGACGCAGACTGAGCAAGACCCTTTCTACAAAAAACTGCATGCCAGCCGACGGTTTAAAGACCATAACTAGCAGCCTGACTAGAGTTACCAATTGGCTTGAAAGGAAATTGTGTGTGTCTGCTCTCAATTTCTTCCTTTGGACAGATGATGAAGTCAAACCAAGACACGTATGTCAAAGCTTTTCCTCAAGCAAACGACCCACACCTGACTTTTCTCCATGTTTTGGCAAACAGCTGAGGCCCTGAATGTGGAGACTTACACAGACAGCATTACCAAAAAGCAGAAGACTCACTTCATATGCTGCAGCGTTTAACCCCGCTGTGCCCATCACATACAGAGTATTTGGTAATTTTCGTTTATTCATAGCACATGTAAGGCAGGAAGTTTCCTAATGGCAATATTTTGTTTGTCAACACTCCGCTGTCCTGTATGTGTGTGTGTGTGCGTGCGTGCGTGTATCTGTATGTCTGTGTCTGTTTCCATGTGTGAGAGTCAGTGTGTATGTATGTCTGTATGCGTGTGTGTGTGTGTGTGTGTGTGTGTTTATGTGTACATTTATGTGTGTCGTACACAGCCTCACTGGATCCACATCCTTAAGGAAGCATCAAGATTTGGCTGTAAAACCAGGAAAACATGACCAATCTGTTTCACTGGTGCTTTTTGAAGCTCTCCAAATGGACCAATACTGAACAAAACTGGCTTCGTGTAAAATACATATGGATATCAGAATACCTGGAAGGAGGGAATATTTCTATCATATGTGTAACTAATCAGTGCTGTTTGTTTTAGGACAACATGGAACGAAACAGAGACACGAAAAACAATACTTAAAAAGCGAAAGTAATGAAGGTGAAAATTACAGCTGTTTCGTAAGTGGAAGATTTTCAGCTTGAATTACTCTGGTCAAAGCAATGGGCTCCATGCAAACTGTTGTCTTGCGGTAATTGAAAGACATTTTAGTTTTTAACTTTCATTTAATTTGTATTCAGCTGTGAAGCCTGCTTTTTCTGTATATACAGGGCATTTCCAAGCTTGCAGTCAGACTCCTGCATGTTATGTATTGGTTGTGAAATTCGGAAGTCTGTCTGTAAAAAAGAAAAAAAAAATAGACTTCAAAATGATGCAGTCAGACAAAGAAAGTTTTGTCTCCCCTTAACTAAAACTGTAGAACAGTGTTTCTGAACCTGGTCCAGTAGGACCCCCGGAAGGTCCAAGTTTTTTCTCCCTCTCCATTCCCGACCAGACGGTCCATGTTTTTTTTTTCTCCCTCTCCGTTCCCAACCAGACGGTCTACGTTTTTTTTCTCCCTCTCCGTTCCCGACCAGACGGTCCACGTTTTTTTCTCCCTCTCCGTTCCCGACCAGACGGTCTACGTTTTTGCTCTGTCACTGGGAGAGAGCAAAAACATGGACTGTCTGAGTGTCCCCGAGGACTGGTTTGAGAAACACTGCTGTAAAATATGTAAAAATACTTCTAATGGAAATGTATTAGAATTAGAATGCATGCGATGTAAGTTGAGGGAGATTAACTGATGAGTTCTAAGGGGAAACATCATACTTGGGTAATTAATAAGATGCTAGAGACAAGCAAATGAGGTCTGAATTATACAGAAGCAGAACACACACAATAACATTTTTAAAAGGACTGTTTTAGACATTAGTTTGACTTAAGTCTGGACAGAATATTAAGGCTCAGTGTTCCTGGACCAAGAGATATTTAAAAACAAAGGTCAGAATATGAGGATCTCAGGGCCTGGAAAAGAGGGTTAGGGTCAGGGTAGGACAGCTGTGAGATCAGCCTACTGTACAATTCAATGTCGGAATGAGAGGGTTAAGACTAGGGAAGGAAAAGATGGATATAGTCACCCATCTTCCATGCTGTTTATTTTTTTCATTTAGCAGATGTTTTTATTCAAAAGTGATCAAGAAAACTGTTGGACAGTTCATTGGGCTCCCCAATGGTCCAACACTGGAATCATTATGCTAACCTTGGGTTATGAACCCACAACCTTCTGATGACAGGCACAGCACCTTAACCTGCTGAGCCACGTACGGCCCTCCTGGGGTACTGGGGCTTCATCCAGTGTACTTTCATGGCGAGTCTCTCCCAGAAACCAGAAAATAGAGCCAAATAAATATTCTAGAAAATGTCAGAAGTAAGACTGGGACTGCAGAGCCCTGGGGGTGCTGGTGGAGGGGCAGTGGGGGGTGATGTTTATGGTTTACATACACACATATACACAGGACATCTCCAGGTTTTACTGTTATGTTAGTTGCAGGGGAGGGGACAGGTGTTTGGGGGACACTGTGACAAACAGCATATAATGAGAGCCCCCAGCCCCTTTATTCTGGTTACATCTGGGGGCTCCGGCCTTGCAGGGGTGAAATGCAGGGAGAGTGAGGCCTCGCTGGGACCGTGGGATCCAAGTGTGGAGACGGGTGACATGAGGGGACTCAAACCTGAGAGAAGACGGGCAAAAGGTGAACATCAAGCACGCGCAGTGGAGAGTGACAGGTGTTTTTAGTAGCACTAACCTCATTCTCATGTTGGTCGCTTGGCACAGATTCATCCATCCATCCAGCTTCTAAAGGCAAGTACTATAGGACAGGATCACAGCGAGTCTGGAGCCTATCTCAGGAAACGGGTTTCAGGACTGAGGGCACCCCAGCCTGGACATGCCACCAGGGGTGTGAGGTGCGTGGTGTGTGAGGTGCATTGACACTGGGGGTGTGAGGTATGTCGCCCCCTAAGCCGCTGGGGGTGTGAGAGACATTGCCCTCTGAACTGTCGGGGGTGTGAGGTGTGTCGCCCCCTGAGCTAATGGGAGTGTGAGGCGGGTTGCCCCCCCCACCCCGAGCTGCCGGGGAACGATATGTTACCAGATTATTATCACGAAAATGACCCCCTTTCATCCATCATTTATCGTTGTTATGATAATTATATTTTGCACTTTATTTTTTTTTACAGCTTAAGTAGTCATTTCTATTCTTCCTTTCCTTAACGAATGACCAGTGGAAAAATAGCTTCTAAATATTTTAAAATATTCTTGCCTGGATCTGAATAAGTTTTACCTTACATTGATTATAGTCCCATGCATTATTTATTTAATCAGACATGATTAAGTATGGAGAATGTCTTTTCTGGCAGTCAATATAAAATGTACATTTTAAATAACATTAATTTTGCATTATAAAATTGCATTAGTAATGTGTCCAGCTGAAATGAAAATTCTAAATTCTTTTGAAGGTGATATCTGTAACAGACCCAGTTACAGTTCAGCCAAATTAAAACGTTTTTATACATTCTAAGAAGAAGCCCAGAGGAAGGCAACTCGACGAGAGCAATCAGCATTATAGCCAAGCGTTCAGGTGAAGGACCATATGTCTCTCAACTGACACTGGCTCATTTCCCACATTGTGTATAAAAAAAAATGGAAAATGGCTCTTTGATGACTTCATGTTATGGCTTCCCTGCATTTCCTTCCTATAACGATGAGCTACCAATTCGATTTTATGCAGGATTTATTTGTGAATTTATTAAATAAAGGTCTGATTCTGACTAGCCTGAGGTCCTGGGAAGGCAGGGACAAAAATTATATCAACATATGCCCCTCCCCTTTTGGGACTGGCCTACTTTAATGGGTGTAATCAGACCTTTTGCATCATTAAATGATCTGGACTTTTCTCCCGCAGTGATTATGGAAGCTGCAGGAACATGGTGATGCCAAAACATTTCTCACCACACGGCATGTGATACACATCACAAGAACTGAAATAAGAAAGAGTATATTGTCGGGATGCACGTGCGAGGCATGATATGCAACAGATTCAAGCGGGAAGAGAAGCTCTTTGTGGATCTTTATTTGTGTCCAGTTGTGGTTGCTGGGTAACAGTGTAAGAATCTCAGCTAGGCTTTGCTGGGCATCTGAAACAGGGTAGGTGGCTTGACCTCTGAGCCAAAAAAAAAAAGGCTTGGGAATTCTACGCCCCTAGATAAAATATCGCCCACCTGCCATATTTTACGCATAACTCTACATATTCAAGGGCCTGGAATCTCTCAGGGAACCCATTCCCCTCCAGCACGGCTGCACCTGATTGAAAAGCTGGTAAAATGTTACATATCTGCTGCTCACATAAAGTGTTTTGCTGTGTGAAATTTAAGGAAATCACCGGACACAACAGGGAGGAACTTGGCTGTCTGTGGGACGTGTGGGCAATTGGCAGGGGGAGTTAGACACTCCCCCCCCAGAATCTCTCTCTCGCCGGTTCATTCTGTCTAACTTGCTTTTCACCTGACATTAGGGCAGCAGCTCTGTGTTCTTATTCCACTCAACTCACCCAGCAGCCGCCTGTAACGAAGATCCCAATATATCAATATTCCGGTTCGGAGTCACTCTTAACAAAGGCGCATTTTAGGCTCTCGGTCTGTTCCACTCCAGGGATCTGACAGGCATCAAAAGTTCCCACGAAGCTGCTCTGTCTTTTACAGGCGTTTCCTTGCTTTGGGGGGGGGGGTCGTGGTGTCTTAGAGGCCCAAACACACTCTCGCGTCAGCAGTTCCTGGCATAACCTGCTGCTGCGAGGGAGCTGAACGGTGAGTGTGCTGGGAGCAGGTGTAGCCCAAAGCGCAGTGGTTACCGGAGCCTGGGGTAGCGCTACGGCCTTCCTCCGCTTCAGGGACCTGCAGTCTGGCTGACTGCAGGATATGCAGATTCTCCTGCATTCGTGAACTCAGCACTCTGAGTAACTGTGAGTAAATGCTGAATTATTTCTGTAAGAAACATTACCGGTGCAGTGAAGTGCTTCAGTACTTAGGGATAATGAAAAGGCAGATGCACGGCTAGTACTTAATATGAGGTGTTAGCATCATTGTGTTAGCACTGCTCAGCTGTGGGGACATCAGGTGTTTCCAGAAAATTCAGCCCCTTAATAAACCATACATACCTTTAACTAAGCACATACTACATCTACACAAAGCACATATTCCTTTAGGTAACTTGAGCTTTCACACCAAGAATGTGAGAAAATATGCAGCAATATTATACCATGGAAGAGGGATGAGGCTGGTAAAAATGTCTTAGTACAACACAAAAACAGCTATATTATCATGTTATGATATTGTAGTCTGCCACGAAGAGTTTGTAAGGCTCAGTGATGCAAAAGTGCTTTGTATCCAAAAGTGACTTGAAATGAAAGTTGAATATCTGCAAGCAAATTTAATTATGTTTAAAATAAGCAGGCTTAAACAATCAAATTGTAGCATTTGTTATTATATTATTTTATGGTAGATGTACATAATTCCTCAGTACTGTGTTGTGATTTTCCACTAGTAAGCACAGTGTACTTTACATCAGATGTAATCCAGGAAGAGGAATTATTTAAGGAGCAATCACCTGAACGTTTTGAACGTCTTCTGAGAGGAGAATTAATTGGCTGTGTCATTAGGACAGGACTTGTGTAAGAATAGCGAGTGAGGAAAACATACGTTCAGCGATGATGAGGCCTCGTCCGGTCACATGTCGGTGAGACACCTGCAGGAAATGCTGAAATGTGGATTTACTGCAACATCACTGGTGAGCAGCGGCTCCTACGCTTGTCTCTCAGGTCCCAGTCCTCTCATGCTTTAATTGGATCTCAGGCTTATGTAATTAAACAGTAATTAAAAATGAATTGAACTGACTCGTTTCACTTATAGAGCATTATCATTGCTTGAAATGAGGCTGACTGATAACATGGCAGTAACACTGGGGAATGACTGAATTAACTTTTTCTCACTATGGCTGTACACACATGATGCTTCTTGTGCATTTGGCTCACTCATCCCCATGCTCTATTGTGTGTCTGAACACTCCAACTGATGATCTGTCACACGCCTGGCTGCGGACATCCCACTGAGGTGTCCTCACGCGACACGGCTGCCGTGTCGTCCAGCGCCGCTTTGCTCAAACGTTGCTCCTCCTCAGCGCAGCGGTTTTTGCCCTTGTTTGACTTGGCGCGGCGTCCATCCTGCCTCCAGACTGGTGGTTGGATTTTCATCGCTGCCGTTTCATTATCACTCCATCGGTTCTCCAAAGAAATATGGCTGCCCCGTTAAAAGCCTGTATTTAATTGGAGCCTGAGTTTTGACAGATGCATAAAACACCAGCGCAGTGAGTGCGCACATCACACATTGGTGCCTGGAGGCTCATGTGTCACACATGCCAGGTCCGACCTGGGGCTGCATTAAGAGGTCACCATGATGATTATGCCGCTGATGAGGTAAGAAGCCTTCAGGATATCAGAACTGCCAGCCTCCCAGCTCGTCTTTAAAGTTTCACTGCTCTTTGCTGTTTTACAGAGCACCAGCGGTGGGCACAGTTAACCAGAAAGGCAGCTTTGATAACCACCAATGCACTAGTTCCAAAGTTTAATTTGATAACCCTAAATGGATAAACCACAAAAAAAAAAAAAATAGCAGATGCAAACAATAACCACTATTATTGCTAACTTTTATTACATGAATTTAGCTTTGGTTTGATTTTGGGCTCTGAAACCCTTACAATCAAACGAGAGTTGAAAGTCTAACCTGTTTAGCAATTTAGTTCTGCAGGGCTGGAGTGATTTCCAGGGGATATTGAGGACTTACCCAGTTGGGAATGGTTGGATTCTGTAGAGTTTGTGGAATAAATATTCTTTAAATAACATGCTGTTTGCAAGATATAAACGTTTTTGTCAGAGGAGTCCTATTCTGTGACTGGCTCATGCTGATGTTTTGCCCTCAGTGAAGCCGCTTGGGGACTACAAACATGGCGCCGTTTACCCAGAACTAGAAAGGAAGGTCTCAGCTCTTTATTGGTCGATAGCTCTGCCAATCAGAACCTGGAAAATAAAGGAAAGACCTGGGCTTAAAGCAGTACTTCTGGAATAGCCAGATAACTTTTTGTATTTAAGGTAGTCTGGACTAAATGTAAGTGAACGAAGATAAAGTCCATTTAAACTAAGGTACCTGGAATCTGAAAAGTTATGCGACTCCGCAAGAAATCCAGCTTCGTGATACAGGCCCCAGTTCTCTGCTGCTTAGTTCAGGGTACGCCAGTGTAATTGGACTTTATCTTCATTCACTTACATTTAGTTATCACCAGATGCATAAAACATCATGTGTTCTGAGTTTACACATAGTCAGCCAACGGCATGCCAAATAGACTGTTCCAGACACACTCACAACAGATGGAACAAATATGTGTAATTTTAGGATTTACAAACCTTTTTTTTAACGCTAACAAAACTGTTTTGTTAAAGGATAAACTTTATTCACTTTACATGCAAAAAAATGTTAGTGAATTTACAGTTAGGGGAACTAAATTTAGCCGAAGCTAAATGGTCCACTAAGGATTTTCAAAATTAACAGAAATGTTAATTCACCAATGAAAAAGTTAGCCTTGCTAATTAATAGTTAGTGGATTGGCGGAACACTGCCCCCCACTGCAGTGCACCCAATCACTGTTTAAACACTGCCCCCCACTGCAGTGCACCCAATCACTGTTTAAACAGTGCACCCAACTGACTGGAGCTTAAAACAATTTTGCTGAAATGCATGAATGAACATCTCTGTTGCTGTGGTGCACTGGAGAGCCCCCAAAAGAAGCGGCGCTTTGACAAGCATAATCGGACACTAACACGGTTATTAGTCTCAAATTATTTGAGCGTAGTTGCCTGCTTAAATTATCCTATAGGGTTCTGACTGGAAAGCTGTATTTTTTAAATATAAATTTAGAAGGACTGATAATCTGGTGCCCACGACACAAATTGACGGTAAGTATTCCCGTCGATAAATTCCCCCCTGTTAAATTGCACTCAGGTGGCTGAGATGTTGTGTGACCCTCATTGGGTAGCTTCATATCTCTAGGGTTGGGGGTTTGAATCCCACTGCCAATGTGTGGGTGGAGTTAGCATGTTCTCATGTGCAGAGTAACTTTCCAGTACTCTGGTTATCTCTCCCAGTCCAAAGACATCCAGTAACCAAACCAGTGTCTCTAAGTTGCCCGTGGCAAATTGCCCCCCTGGCGTAGCATCTCACCCTGGTGCCCTGTGCTTCCCGGAATAGGCCGCTCCCCCCCCCGAGGTATCCTGGTGTCTGTATTGGGGAAGGAAACAGCTAAAACGAAATGGACAATTTAATGAAGTTTAACTGAAAACCGCAAAAAGACAAAGGAAAGATTTTGGTGGCCTGGTTTTAACGAGGCCTCATTCACACGTTTATACATTTACAGAGATTAGACCGCAGGGAAACGGGACAGCGGCATAGATCAGTCCCAATGTATTTCATGAAAATGCATTTCATGCTCGGAGCATGAAGTGGCGGTTAACCTTACTTCACAGCATCCTGAATGGCTGACTCCGCACTTCCCGCTGTCAAAGGCAAGTTTGTTGGCACATCGCAAACACTGACTACAATGTCGTCCAGCCCTGGTTAGAGCGAGCTACAGGAAAGTGCGGATGATGAAAACCCACGGCAATGTGTGGCCTTCAGCCGGCAGCGTGAGACGCCGGCAGCACCAGCGCCGTGCCCCCCCCGGTCCCTGGCTGCTCCTTTGAACCCCCTTTTGTTTGTAGGGGCCGCCATTGGGGCCTGTTCCCTTACCCTGTGGGGGTGGATAGGATGAGCAGGCCGGGATTGGCTGCCTGTTTTTTTTTTCCCCATGTATTTTTATGTATTTTTATTTATTTCCCTTCTAGGCAAGTGCAGCTTCAGCTGTTGCCATGGAGACCATGGCAGAGCAATGTGGGCCTGGGGTGTGAAGCAATTTATCATTTTAATGATGAGCGTGAGAGTGTGTGTGTGTGTGTGTGTGTGGGGGGGGGCTGGGGGGTGGGAGAGGACACACGGTAATGTAAAGAAAGAGAAAGGAATCAATCTGATTGGCTATTTGGTGCATTTGCAGCAAGGAACACGATGTCACCTTCGCCGTGAATGAAGCCGCTTGTTATCGGGTTCGGCTTATTTAAAGCTCTCTGCTAACTTCAAAGCTCTGGCAATAGGGGCTGCAGGCCTGTGGCACCGAGGCCACTATGCCCAGCCTTGAACAGGCTGCCTGCTGGCCAGCCACCGCTCCTCTTGCTATAAACCGCATAGACGTCTCCCCGTGACACTCAGTAACACGCCCGGCTGTGCGTAGTGACCAGGTAAACAAAGGATGTATTTCATTCTGAGTGCAATCGCTATTGTCTCTGCACATGCTTTTTGCAGGTCTTTTACATTCTGATACTACATCCTTCTGGGTATCACCACACCGACACAAATCTCGGGGGATCCTCGGACTTACACTGTGCCAAATGGCGAAGAGGAGGAGGGCTGTACGCTGATGTCATAATTCCAAGGAGGAGTAGAAGCAATGCAGATATGAAAATGGGTCAGAGATGCTGTCTGCATTTGCTATGTTTTTCTGCGGGTTGACAGTCTCTCTGGGTGAGGCCTGTATATGTATCTGGGGCAGTCTGTAATCAGTCATTTTAAACTGCTTATCAATTCCTTTAAACCATCATTAAGAAGCCTGGCTGTTTGTGTTTAATGCTCTCTGACTGCCAATTCATTCAGATTGCCAGTGAACTGTTAAATTGTCGCATCATATCTCCCTAATACTAACCCTAAATGCGTGAAGGCTAGAGGTCGACATGGGGGTGGATTTTCACTCCTGTCCCATCTCATTCCAGCAAGAAAATTTCTATCCTGTCCCACAATAGAGTTTAAAAAAAAAAAATTGGGTCCTGTCCCAAACCTGGAAGAATTAATCCCAGTCCCTCCTAATCCCCAGGGAGCGGAGGGGGGATTTTTTAAAATTGCAAACCTAGCTAATGAACTAGGCTATGATTTTGCACCAAGTCCAATATCACAATAAGACCACAAACGCAAGTACAGCCACGCCACAACAGTCCTTGCAACTGAACACAATGCATTTGCATCATAAGTTTTTTGCACATCTTCCATGCAGCGCACACCGTTTTATTACTGTAACTCTTAGAAACTTCCTTAAAATATCTGACTTGCCTGAAGAATTGTCGGCCTCTAGCGAGGGCGGCCCGGTGTACTCACACAACTGGAGTTGGGGGTTCCAGCCCTGCTTGCTCTGTGCGCACGTTGCTCCTGTTCCGTGGGATGTGGTCTGACTGATGAGTGTTTGCTTTACTGAAATAACAGTGATGGAGTAAATGCTCCTTCTGCCGCCTTCCTGCCTCGATTTCACTTTAATTTCTGCAGAGCAGAGGCAAATATGCACAGATCAGTCGACGTCTCCTGCTGGCAGTACCTCTCCCCACGCTGCTATTTTTAATCCTCTGCAGACGTCTCCCCATGCATTGGCAGCGCCGGGTTCTGCAGGAGGGTGATCCGCTCGCCTCCGGATGGCTGTAACTCATTTCCTGTGCTCCTTTCGCAGGTGAGGTCTTCAGTAGGCCACGATGCCTGCTGTTCCCCTTGATTGATCGTTGCCAATTTACACTAAACCTTTCTGCATCCCAGGGTGTCCCCAGCCTGTGCCCTGTGTTGGACTGGCATCCCGTCCAGGGTTTCCCCCGCCCTGAGCCCTGTGATGGACTGGCATCCCACTCAGTGTGTCCCCTGTCCTGTGGCCTTTGCTCAGACTCCGTCCTAGATAAGCGGTATGAACAATGGATAGTGGGATAGTTTAGTTAATCAGTGACCATCATAACAACAGTAGTTCCTACCTTTTTATCATATGATTGCATTAGTGTCAATAACATAGAGCATAACAATAATGTTATGCTCTCATTAAAGGTGCATAAAGTTGTTTAATTTTGCATTGCATGTGACAGATTGGAGCCATGCTCTCCCATCTTTAGTTATTTGAGTCTGTAATTCATCACCACAATTAATTCTATAATGCTGTAATTAGGCCTCCGGCCTGTTTGATCCAATAGCTCCTGGGTGCTTTAAAAACTTATTTTTTAAATAGGGTTTTACTTGCAGAAAATGTCCAGAAATGGTAAAGCAATTAAAAACGAAAACACAGGTCAGCACCTTGGATTTGCTTACTCTTACCAGCAGGCATGGTAAGTCTCGTAGAGTGGTTTAATTTGTACAATTTTTTTGTGGCGGAACACATTTATAAATAGGTGAGGTGTAGCACGATGTAGCCTGATATTCCTGCAAAATCATTCTCAAGGGCTTTCCCAGTCAAGAATATGATCTCGCAGTAATCTCGTACTGATCTCATAGGTTATCCCATACTATAAGACTTCTGCAATCTCAGTGCGAGATCAACTTGAAATGACAGATTGACCACGCGTTGATCTTATCATTTTGTCTCATACTGTGAGATAATCATGATACCCATGTGATATCATGTTCATTATCTACAGGTGAAAGAGATGCCTAAGGGCCCCTGCTCAAGGGCCCACAGCCATAAGAGTGTCCTGCCAAGGCCAGGGCTTCGACTGGCTATCACAGGCACAGACACTCAGTGAGCCACTCGCTGTCCAGGCATATGAAATATGCAAATGTTACATGTTGAAACAGATAATTATCCATAGACATATGATCTGCATTACCTTAAGATGCATTTATCCCACAACCTTAATTATAAATGTACAACATTTTTTGTTGGGTCTGTTCGGGAACCTTTTTTGATTATTATGGATGAAAGTACCAGAGGATATGGGGTAAGGGCCCCCCCAGAACTATCTTTGCTTGCTGAACCCCAAATCAATAAATTTGCCTCTGGGTACAGTATGATGCCATAGGTATCTCGCAGTGATACCAGACAGGTGATATCATGGTGTGATGTCACTGTGAGATCATTATGAGATTAGGATTTGATCTCATATATGTTAGATATTTATGACATTGTGGTGATATCCCATATATATCATGTCCTGACTGGGTGAGCTATGCAAAAGTGCAACATAATTCCAAATCTTAGCAAAATCGCAGATCTGTTGTCTCTGAGAGTGAATTGTGTGTTGTGTGTGAGTAGGTGGTGTGTTTGAGTCTGTATTTCATATGATGTTAACCTGGGATGGTTTCAGATGGAGCATGTTTTATATGTGTGTTCTTTACAATAATGGCCGTAACATCCCTTTCGTAAAATGTCCTGCACAGTACAGGCAGATGTGTGAGGCAGCCTCCTTGACGTCAAAAGAAGATAAAATCTCTTATATCTCCAAAGATATTCATGAAGGCAATTTCCCATTTCCCCCAAAAGGAGCTTTGTGGAAGGCTACTGTAACGTATCACTCTGAGGTTTGTTCACTTCCTGGGATACTTAATTTTGTTCTCTGCTTCTCAGCAAATGACAGATAATCTTGCATGCCCTCAGTGTTGCTAAGCAGTTAAAGAAAAAATCAGGACGCGAGGACCTTCTTCCCGCGTTCTCATGTTAGTAAGACCATTTCCTCCTCGGTGTCAGGCCTGGCAGTTCACAGTTTCCCTGTGAGGGCAGCAAGCGTGCTCCACCAGCACAGCCAGTGCCAAGTGCTATCGCAGCAGCCGCTGGTGCTGGCTGGCGCTCAGCCTCCTCCCTGCAGAGGAACAGCGCTGCTAAGCCACATTCCTGCGCAAATGAATACGCTGCATTAAAATGCAAAAACGTCAACAGATCTGACTTGTATGAGACACAATGGTTTACAAATAGACGTATAAAAAGAAAATGAGAAACACAAAGAAATACAGTTGTGATCAGTGCCTTTGCCAGACTAGGGATGTCCTGAAAATGGTGGAATAAAAGTCTTCAGTTTTAATTTTGACAGTTATTTTTAAATTTAGGTTTATTCTTAGTCAAAATAAGAAAAAAATACATTGTAGTTTTAGTCATATTTTACTGAATATCTAGTTAAAAAAGACAAAAATGATGGGTTCAAATGTGGAAACACAGAGAAACCCAGACAAATGGGACTGAGATACAAAACAAGCAAAGCAAGTCAAGACCCTGGCAGCCTAACTGCACAACTGCAGGACCCAGCTAACCAGGACCACAAACCTGGAAATAGAACAAGCGTGACAGAAACTGAAATTGAAACAGCAACAGATGAAGTACACTCTTCCAGGCATGGACACAACCCCCTGCATTGTCTCCACCCATGATCTTCAGTCTCAACAGGACATGGAGTCCACTATTCTCGTTCACACAAAATTTAAAAAAAATCTAGTAAATAAGACAATTTGGCAGGTCTAACATCGCATTGGTTTATGATTTAATAAAGGGCCAAAAATGGGAAATATACACTAGGGACCAGCAAATGAACAACAAAGATTTATACAAGTACTGAACCCAGAGAGATGTCTTCAAGGAGATGAATGTTCCATGAATTTGGAAGGATTTTTGAGAGAAAGTACATTGAGGAGGAAGATGAAGCGAAAGAGCCCAGGATAGGATGAGTACTGTATCAGGAAAGAAGTGACTAATGGGGATGAGCAGCAGTGAATATAGTACTGGAAGCCTCAGAGCATGAGTCATACAGCAGGAGGACAGTCTGGTGACTGGGTGTGATGGGGATGATTGGGATACATTATCCTGGGAATCATTACTGGAGAGGAAACATGACAAAATAACAGGCAAGGAAAGAGGGAGGACCAGGCATTTTAGAGAACAGCACCCAGGGGAGTCAGGGGGCTAAGAATGGTGTGAAGGGAAAAGAGAGAGGATGCCAGAGGGAGAGGATGGCAGTCAGGATGCCTAGAGAGAGGAGAGTGAGAGGAACAGGGTGGCAGAAGGCGGTGACGGCGATGGGGAAGGAGGCCAGGAGCTACTGGGCAGAGCAGCTGACTCCCGGGTGCAATGCGGGCAGAAGATCTTGTCCAACAGAGTCTGAGAGCAAAGGGTGGCATGGTCATGCCAGAAGAGGAGAGGCGGCAGAAGGCTGGGCGTGAGGAAAAGAGGGTCTGCCTCTTCCAACAAATGCACAGACAACCCTATTCTCACCCTTTCTTAACCATCCAACTCTGATCAGTAAACAGTCATAATCCACGTCTCTGCACCTCAAAGCCCCATATCGTATTCATCCTTAACCACACCCACATTTCTTTTCCCCTTCCTCGATGTCCCTGTGTCACTATCAGGGAAAATAATCAGGCTTTTGTTTTGCTCTGTGGCTGCACACCTCAGGATAACCATGTTACTGACATTACTCAACTGTAACATAGTGCTGTGCGCTGACACTAATGCAATCAGCTCGCAGGCAATCAGAGTGCCTGGACACGGGATACCATCTGCAGAGTAAACTCAGGACGTATGAGGGGCATAGCTGACGATGAAGCTGTCTGTATGTGCCACTTGAGCTGCTGCAAGATGCTAGATTTATATTCTAGGTCTGCATTCATCCCTCTACCCATATTCAAAACCAAATATCCAGTTTATGGTTGTGGTGAATTTGGAATGTATTCCACGCAGTGCAGGGCAGGGAACGTCCTGGAAAATGCCAGCCTGTCGCAGGGCACACATAAATATATACATCTTTGAGCATATTCTGGCCGTCTGTATAAGTGCTGACTGTTACATGGTGACCCCCTGCCCGCCAAAGTATTTCTTCTGGACCAAAATTTAGTTAGTTAATTAGTTTAGTTAGTTTAGTTAATTTATATATTCCATATGTATTCCCTACATCATTCCTTTTGATAACTGATTCTCCAGATATACTTCCAGTGGTCTGGGACACATTCATTTGGGAATGCAACATCCTCGATGGGGCACCAGTTTCACAAAGTTATAGTCACTCACACACTAGGGGGTGCTCTAGAGTCCTCAGTGAAACATAACAGCTTTAGACAAATGGAGCTTAGGAAAGCAGAGAAGCAGGAAGAAACCAGGTATGGACACTCCACACATACCAGGACTGAATTTGAGACAGCCACCAAGCAGTCAACACATGCAGTGAAATATGTTCTCATTGGGGTTGATTCTCAAATCAAGCACTCAAGTCAAAGAAGTACTTTAAAGGTTACTTGCATTCAGATTTAGTTTATTCTCCCCTCATCAGTGTGGACACGCCCACCGCACTTAACCCAAAAAAGAATCCACAGCAATGCAAGAAATATAATTAATTAAGTAAGAAAGGGGATTACACCCTCAATTATTTTGGCAACAAGCAAAATGTGGAACATTAACTATTTCATATACATTGTGAGCTATTTGTAGCTCTAATTTAATTAACCCTCCACCATTTTCACTAAGTAGGCACTACTATTGCAGTTTTAAGATAAAAGAACACAAAACTAGATTAAATGTTTTTACTAGGGTGATTTTTTTTGCCCTGAAGCCCACACCAAAGCCACCAAGGGCCCTCAAGTCCCTGCTAGTCCCCCATACCCTATCCAAGATGACAGTGGCGCCCGAGGAAGGCAGGATCTTCCAGGGACTCTGGCCGTTCACTGGCCAGCGAGGGCTCTCTGCTCATCAGCAGAGAGGAACTGTGGTGCGGCCCTAGCTGTGAGTGCGACCGGCAGAGGGAGCGGTCTGAGGTTACTCTGCTTTGCCGTGAGGACCTGCCTGCCTGACCTGGGAGGTCTAGCTGACTCAGGAGTGATAGATGAGCAGCAGGAATCAGCAGTGAAGCAGGATCAGGAGCAGCTGAGTGAGTCTGCAGAGCAGGAGCGGTACAGTTTGGAGCAGCTGTGCAGTGAGCTACCTAGTGTGGAGCACAAGCGCGACTGTTAGAAACAACAGGCTGAGGCTGTTAAGGTGGCTCTACTTGGCCACGAGAAGGTATGTTGCACCTTGGAGGCCCAAAGTGAGCAAGGGGGACCCTTTGGGCAGCACACTTGCAGCGTGCATGACTTAATACAGCTCTCCAGGGTACGTAGCAAAAATGCAGAAGTCAGCGGCGGAATGCATTTGCATGCAACAAGTCCATGTTTTGATGTTTCCCCAACGTAGTGTGTATCTTGCACTGAAACCCCGCACTTCAATAGGGGAATACACACAAATCAAATACAGTACATGGAAGAATCAACCCCTCTGACGGCCTGCCTCTCTGCTGCCCATGGGGGACACTGATCCAGAGGCGGGCCTCCCTCTGACGGCCTGCCTCTCTGCTGCCCATGGTGGACACTGATCCCGAGGTGGGCCTCCCTCTGACGGCCTGCCTCTCTGCTGCCCATGGGGGACACTGATCCCGAGGCGGGCCTCCCTCTGACGGCCTGCCTCTCTGCTGCCCATGGGGGACACTGATCCCGAGGTGGGCCTCCCTCTGACGGCCTGCCTCTCTGCTGCCCATGGGGGACACTGATCCCGAGGCGGGCCTCCCTCTGACGGGTTGGTATACCGCTATTTCAACACATTGTTTAGAAGATCCCCTCAGGGTGTTTATGATTTATGGTTGAACACCCTTCATTTCTTATTAGACAATCTCCTCAACGCAAAACCAGGTATATATGATAAAAGATGAGAAGATCATGTTAGTATACTAATATTTATGTAGAGTATTACGATTAGGCTTTACATATTTTTGCAGGCGCTGATGAATTCCACCAGTCCCTCATTCCCCCCAGTGGGTATAAATGCCTGCTCTCTTCCCTTTCCCCTATAGCCTGGCATGAGCCTCAGCTACTGCAAATACACCCCCTAGTTCTCATTTCGATTGCACTGAAAGGGTACCCTCTTTATTTCAGTGGTGTGTGCCGTCAGCGCCTTGCAATCCCACCCCTGAAAAGGACACAGCATCCCACAAATACCCAGTTTGCAGCTGGACACGCCTCATCCTGTCTGCTGTCCTGACCAGAGGTCATGTCAGAATTCACTTAAATGTTGCAGTATTAGTAATGTGACACATTTTTTTCTGTGAATCTGAAAAAAGAAATGTCTATTTTTTTTCTTGCACTGCAGTCAGTGCACGTTTTAATGATGCATCCACGCTGCATCTGAATCTTGCCTCACTGGCATCCTGATAAAATGGAAATGGATACTCAAGCCATGATGGAAATAAGACTCCAGATTATTCAGTTTAATTCAGTAGAATTCAATTCATTTTTATATAGCGCCTTTCACAACTGAGCCGTCTCAAGGTGCTTCACATGGATGTGTTGTGAAACATTACAAAATCATTAGAGAGAGCAATACAGAACAGGAAAAAGGAAGGAAAGAAATTTAATAAAGAAAGCCAGGTGATAATGGAGAGGAGGAACCAAAAACTCCCAAGTAAGGAGGAAAAAAACTTCTGGGGGTCCAAGGTCAATTGGCTGCCCAACCCCCCTGGGCAGACTAACATCACTGAAAACCGAAAAGAGTAGACTTGCTTACTAAAAGCTTGGTGTAAGATTATCCATTCAGTCTCCCCTTGCCAACAAAGTCATGTGGGCTTGGACACAGTGAAGAAGCCCCCCCCCTCTCTATGAAGCTTGTGGCTCTGTTCCAATAGCCAATGTGAAGATTCCCATTGACAGTTTAAAAAAAAAAAAAAAAAAAAGACATGTCAAGTTACCACGGCAACTGGCATAGTGACTCAGGGGCTGTGTGTGAGCTGTTAGGAATTTTTGTGAGAGCTGGACATTGGGTGAGGGCAGTGTGACTGGAGGCGGCTGGGGAGGTGCAGCCCTCAGAGAGGGCGCGCGGTAACACCTCCCGTAAACTACTTGGTATCAGGTTGAGATGCGATCAGCTCACATTCCTTATATTTAAGCAGGATATTTTATATTAAAGCTGAGCCAAAGAGCCTTTATAGAAATTTGTATGTGTCCTTTATCACCTAACAGGGCATCACCTCTGCTAAAGTCTGTACAGTCAGTGACTACAATTATACCCAAGAGAGATATGAAACTGGCCAGACTGCGGGATCTGCAGAGCTTATAGAGCTGAGAAACAGGAACCGAAGCTAGCACACACCACTGTAAAGATGGGGTGTGCATGATTACAGCTGACCATGGGGTGGCCCTGAAGAACCCCGGCCCAGTGTTCAGGGGCAACGTCATTCTCAGTCATAGACTGAGTGAAAACCTCAATGCTGTCCTCTGATAAGGGTCTCCTGAATGACTATCCAGCGCTTGACTTCAAACGTTCCAATTGTGCAATCAGCCCATTAAAGAAACCTTGAGGTTTTTCATTACTGCTGATCCTTTGAACCTGCTTTGAACCTGCATCCGCTGATAAGTGGGCATCCGTGCCCCCGGGACGAGGGTGACTTCGACAGGATCATTCAAGACGAGGGTGACTTTGACAACGACGTTCAAGTGGCGAAGCCAGTTAGCACAGCTGAAGCCTTCGTCTACTTTATTTTTGCAATGTGCTATTTGCGTACGTCACTTCGGACAAAGACATCTGCTAAATATGTGAAATGTAAAGGTAAATGTAAGGGTGTACTGAGCAGAACTTTACACTTTAACTGCATAGCACCTAGGGTTAGGGGTTATTAGGGTTATGGCACATATGTGCAAGGTGAGCAATTGTGTAACAAATCTTGTGGACAAGAGCATTGTCATGCAAGTAAAACACTTCCTGTGTGTGTGTGTGTGTGTGTGTGTGTGTGTGTGTGTGTGCGTGAGTCTGAGTGTGCACACACAACTAAATTACTGTGTTATGTTTGCCACTGTGCAGAATCAGCTTGCGGAATTGAGTTTAGCAGCAGGAAACAGGCACAGCATGACCAGGAACCAGGCGCCACCTACAGGTGAGATGAGGTGCTAATGCGTTTTGCTCTTCCTTGGCTGCAATTCGAATGAAAACTGCTTCATTGTAACTGATAACGAATTTTCCCAGTGCTTAAAAATAAATAAAGGGGAAACGGTTTTGTGCCCCCTACTGCTCATTTCTAACAAAACAGTTAAAATGTAATTAAGTGTTTCTCGGGTATCATACTGATTTTTTTGCCTGCTTCAGGACCCTCCACTGTTTGGCTGCCTGGCTGTCAGTGGGAAGCACATTTTTCTTCTGCTTTCTTGGACAACCGGCTCATTCATAGTGCCATCAAAATACGCTCCAGAAGAGAGCTAGTGACTGCATGCTCGTAAACAGCAGGACCCAGACAAGATTCTCTGAAGCGCTTCTAACATGAATATTTTACAAATTAAAAATCTATATTGTGAAACAGTAGATTTCCTTGCAGAAAGCTGACATGTTAACATATGCAGACTACTTAAATGTTTGGACCTGTTACATCAGTTTATGGTGGAATGTTCTGGCTACAGTTCTGCCTGTGTTTCTGCAACACCTGCGGCCAAATCACCATCAGGCAGTGGTGATGTTTTAACACCACTCAAATCACACACTTGTGGGAGTCCCCCTGGTGGCCACAAACAGTCACTGAAGGTTGTGCCTGGGCTTTAAGCTTTTATTAAGATGGGGTCCAACACACTGTTTCTTGTGAAAATCTACCTTTTCCAGAGAGAGGTGAAACAACAACAGTCATCATTTTCTATAAATGCTTTAACTAGAACAATTATTATTTAGAGATAACTGAACTGAAAAGTTTGAGGCTAGGCATGCTGGATTATGTAAATGAAGCTGGCAGAGAACTGTGCTTAATCAGTTTGCATGAGGCCTGCCTGTATAGCATTCATTTGATTTACCAAATGATGGGGAATGTCACCCTGTTCCCAGAACCAGCAGTCATGATGCAGAGGGAAAGGCCTGCTCTCTCTGAATATTAAAATGAAAATAAATATTATAAGCATTATCAAGAAAAAATTTCCAAACATTGAAAACATACTTCTCAATGGCTATCAGTAGCAAGAAGTTCAACCATTCTATTTTAGCATATTCATCATCACGGTAATTATCCCAAGGCTTCAACTGCATCAAGCTAAAAAAATCAACTCTTCTCTCTTTCTGGTGATTTCATGTTCATTGAAGTTTCCGCTTTTTAACAATTGTATAAATAATGTTAACTGTTATATAAATCGACTCAGGTGAAACTAAAAAATGTACATTTTCAAGGTTGCCAAATCTCAAGCATATGGCATGACACTCATGCTTTCAGACTCATGCTGGAAATCTTACGGCAAATCTATATTATTCTATTATAAAACCTAAAATTAGCCACGTCAAATACAAAAGCAGACTATTTACAAGGTAAGAACTGTAACATTTGTGTGCAGACATCTCAAATTGAAAATCTCACTCTAGCCAGCTGGCCAAAGTTGGCAACCCTGCGTTTTTTTAAAATGAAAAGTTTTTGCTTGAAACGGCTCGTCATTCCATTTCCATTGTTACTCCCACAAGTATAAAGCTAATGTGAGAAAAACATATCATGTTTTATATCTTTTCGAAATAATATGTCCGCCCATATCCTACTTTAATAGTGATTGAAGCGACAAGTTCGTAGGCGTTTATATTAACAAGACTTTAATTTTATTACGTACAGTATGTGTGGGATTATTGAAGCCAATACTTAAATCCATGAACATTAAAATATATGACATAAAAACATTTGTATTAGGGTTTTATGGCTTAAGTTAAGCACTTTATTTAAACATGCACAATTTTCACATTTTATTTTCTCTTATTCATCCCTACTTTTAAAATGTCCTTTTAAAACTAGTAAATGAGGAAGCATTATACATTTCGACAGTCATACATATATGTTCAGCTCTATGTCACGTGACAATAAATATTGTCAAAAAGTTTTTGAATTATACTGAATTAATCTGACTTGACAGTCAGGCATTGATTACATGCAATGTTGATACAACTAATAGGCTACTTAAATATATATCACACTAAATAGTTAAACATTATGATCTTCTGGACCTTTGCTTCAAGAAATTCTCTAACTGGACCGCTTTTAATTTTAGTTGAATACCCCTGCCTTACAATCGGAACTAATGTAATTCGCGTATCTCATCTCTGGCAAACATTTTTCTTTTGTTTTTATTCATTGACAAAACTGTCAATACACTTCGTCATAGTCTTAGGCCTCACAAAAATTTTATTTTATCATCTTGGTTTTCATTAAAATTAACACTGCCGGACAGGAAGGTTGTAGACACTTGAAACAAAGTTTGTTAGATTCTGTGGGCCGATTCCTTTTGATTGATACCCCATGCATCTGACCCTGGGAAGTTTTCAAAATCATCAAACAAAATGTTTGCTGGCATAAAGAAACTGTGCATGTGGCTCAGTGGGCTAAACCTATATGCCTGTAATCACAAAGACACAGGTTCAAAGCCAACCTCAGTGGGTATCTGTGTCAGCTTCCCCAAGCTTAGGCCCCAGAAGACTATCAGTCCATCACAAATTTTATGATGTTCATGAGATGAAACATTGATAGATAGATAAAATATAATAGACAAAAATAAAGAAAATCGCATATCTCAATTTCAATGTATTTTGTATATTGCAAAACAATATTACATTGTTAGCTTACACCCAGCCCCAGTAGACCTCTCCCAGAAGACTATTGGTCCATCACAAATTTTTCATGGACTTTGCATACAATCTTACAGACAGTGTAGGACAACACATTCATGGTGGCTAAAGTATGTTGGCATTACAGAAACACAGATACCATTTTTGCATACACATGATTAATCAAAGTGCCGTTCCCAGTAGTCGCGTCTTTCACAAGTTGAGCATGCCCATGTTCCTCCATAAAAGCGGCGATTGTACTTCCCGTGAAAAGATTTTCATTAAAATCATCCATGATGATTTTCCCTCCTTCCATGCTGTCCGTGCAAGCGATCAACTGCATCAGATTCTTCTGAAAGATTGACACAGTATACGAGGGCGGTCTGTATAGTACCGAGACTGTTGTTTTCAGTAGACCCACATTAAACTGGAGACACTCGATGTTGACACACTGCAAATCAACAACGCTACAGTTGGTATGTTCTTTATAATACACGCCCACAGCACCATGCTGTTGGTTCTTCAGTTCAGCGAAGATTGAATCGTCACCGTCATATGCGAGATGTCTTGGTTTCCCTTGGAATGAAACTCCACTCAGGTGTACCTCTTCTGTGTCTTCCTTTATATTTAACCACGTCTCTGTCAACCAGATGATATCGGCTTCCATATACCTTCTGTCTTGCATCCAGGTGACATGCGAGTCCTTGAACATTGTGGAGGAGAATTCTGCATAATGATGGCACAACCATGGCAGGTTCAATAAATGCAGGCATGCTTTGCATTGCACTCTCAATGTCCAGTTTTGCGTATATAACACTTTCCTTGAAGTCTTCTATTATGAGGCCTTCCAGAGAAGTCACACGGCTTAATGCTATGTGTGCCTGTCCAGCTGCAAATATCTTCTTCAGCGATACAACAGTCTTATCCACTGTCAGACCTTGTACTTTGTGTACTGTGCAAGCCCAAGCTAATTTCAATGGAAACTGACGTTGTGCTGCACCGCTGTTTGCCACTCTCTCCACCTCTGGTTTGATTCATGTTGCTCTGTTCAACCCTTCGATTACCGTACCAAATGCATCATTTACCAGGTCGTCTGAAACGTCGACGTTTTTCAGCAGCATTATCCGTGCATTAACAACTACGTGAAGTGTTTCTGGCAGACACGTCTTGTAAACTTCTGCGTGATGTCCAGCTTTCCTTTGCAGTCGGCCAGTTGCAGCGACCCTTTCAAAGTCCTGAGCGTGAATGATGACAGGGTCTCAGCATACCTTCCGCAGCATGCAATAGTTATGCAGATCGGCTTCATCATTAGTCATATACATATGAATGAACATCTTGAATGAACACCATGTTCAAGCATAAGGGTGTCCATATGCTTACTTAGCACCAGAACACGCTAGGCCGCAGTTCGATGATTGACTTTGTAGTCGTGTCGTCAGACTTGCGGCTGCATGTCTTGGACACTCGGGTGAACAAAGGGACGGAGCTGTCAACTGATCACTACCTGCTAGTGGGTTAGCTCCACTGGTGGGGAAGGAAGCCGGCCAGGCCTGGCAGGCCCAAGCGTATAGTGAGGGTCTGCTGGGAACATCTGGTGGAATCCCCTGTCAGGAGGAGTTTCAACTCCTAACTCTGGCAGAACTTCTCCCAGGTTCTGGGGGAGGCGGGGGACATCAAATCCGAATGGGCCATGTTCCGCGCCTCCATTGTGGAGGTGGCTGACCGGAGCTGTAGCCGTAAAGTGGTCGGCGCCTGTCGTGGCAGCAATCCCCGAACCCGCTGGTGGACACTGGTGGTGAGGGATGCCATCAAACTGAAGGAGCCTTTTTAGCCTATGGGACTCCAGAGGCAGTTGACAGCTACCAGCAGGCTAAGCGGGATGCGGCTTCGGCAGTCGCTGAGGTAAAAACTCGGGTGTGGGAGGAGTTTGGTGATGCTATGGAAAACGACTTCCAGACAGCTTCAAGGAGATTCTGGTCCACCATCTGGCGGTTCAGGGCGGGAAAGTGGTGCAACATCAACACTGTTTATGGTGGGGATGGGGTGCTGCTGACCTCAACTCAGGATGTTTTGGGTCAGTGGAGGGAGTACTTCGAAGACCTCCTCAATCCCACTGGCACGCCTTCCAACACGGAAGCAGAGTATGGGGACTTGGGGGTGGATTCCCCTATCTCTGGGGCGGAGGTCACTGAAGTGGTCAAAAAGCTCCTTGGTGGCTGGGCCCTGGGGGTGGATGCAATCCGCCTGGAGTTCCTCAAGGCTCTGGATGCTGTGGGGCTGTCCTGGTTGACACGCATCTGCAGCATCACATGGACATCTGGGGCAGTGCCTCTGGACTGGCAGACTGGAGTGTTGGTCCCCCTCTTTAAAAAGGGGGACCAGAGGGTGTGCTCCAACTACATTATAGCGTGACAGTACCCCCTCCTGAAGGCTGCCTCCTGGAGGCCCAAGAAGATGTCATGAGGCCATGGGGCCGACTTGGATCGGTGAGTCTGATGGAACTCCATGATCATGTCGGGGTCTAGGACATCAGAGTTCGGGACCCAGGTCCGTTCCTCAGGACCGCACCCTTCCCATTCCACCAGGTACTGTAGGACCCCGGCACGCTGGCGGGAGTCCAGGAGCGACCGGATCTGGTAGATCTGGGAACCATTCTGCATAGTGCGGGGCGGTGGAACCGCCACATCAGCCGAGGGATGAGCTGGGCTGTACCATACTGGCTTAAGTAGGGAGACATGGAATGTGGGACAGCTATGGTACACTTTAGGGAGCAGAAGCTGGAATGTGTTGAGCTTAACCCGTTGTATGATTTTGAAGGGCCCAATGAACTAAGCCAGACTGGTGGAAAAGCCAGACCCGCTGACCTACACGATAAGGTGGTACCAGCTGCCGTCGTTTGTTGGCTTTCTTTTGCTAATTTGCTTGATTGGTTAGGGCTCATTGTGTACGATGCCAGACCTCCTTCACCCTGCTGTGCTACTCCTCTACTCAGGGCACGTCTCCGGCATCTGCCTCCTAGGGGAGGAGTGGTGGAGAGTTCCCTAGAACACACTGGGGAAACAGGCTGGTGACAGGGTTCACCCAGGCATTCAAAGCATACTCTGCTAAGATGAGGTGAGAGGCCCACTCCATGGGTTTGCCTTTGTAAAGGAGCCGGAGAGCCTTTGACACCTCCTGGTGGGTCCGTTCTGCTAGGCTATTGGACTGAGGGTGATAGGCAGAGGTGAGGCATTCAGCTATTCACAAAGGGTTCCGAATACTTGGGAAGTGATCTGCAGACTTCAGTTGGATACTATGTCCTCCGAGTGGTCATAGTAATGGAATACATAAGTAATTTGGATGTCAGCTAGTTCAGTGGCATTAGGGAGCTTGGGAAGTGCGATGAGGCAACACATTTTGGAGAACTGATCCACGATGGTTAGCACGGTGGTGTTACCTTTAGAGGCCGGAAGATCAGTGATGAAGTCCATTGCTATGTGGGACCAGGGCCGAGAAGGAACGAGCAAAGGTTGGAGAAGGCCCGCTGGAGATTGATGGGAGGACTTCAGCTGGGAGCATTCAGGACAGGATGCTACGTACGTGTCCACACCAATATTATTGTACTACCAGCCGTTGCGTAGTGGACACACCAGGGTGCCCAGAGCTGTGGGAGGTGTGGACCCACCTGATGACTGCCTCCCACTGAGGGCTGGGGACATACAAATGATTCGCGGGGCATTATGGTTGGGGGGCTGACCTTTCATTGGTGGTGTGGATAGCCTCCTCTAGGGACCAAGTGATTGATGCGACAAAGCATGAAAGAGACAGCACAGGTTTGGCTCGGGAGTCGGCCTCGAGCAGGTCGAACTGACAAGAGAGGGCATCAGCTTTCACATTTTTTTTTCCTGGAAGGTAGGTTACCTTGAAATTGAATCGGGCGAAGAACATAGCCCAATGGGCTTGGCATAGGCTCAGTCGTTTTGCCCCTTGCAGATATTCAAGGTTTCGTGATCAATGAATACTTGAAAGGGGTGATGAGCCCCTCAGACCTCGAAGGGGTACTCAGGGCTAGGTTATCGAATGACGGGGCCGAGCTGAAGGCTTGTTTCAAACCTCGAAAAGCTAGGTTAGCCTCCCGAGTCCACTGCAGATGGGGTCTAGCATCCAGTATGAGCAATGTGAGGGATGATGCAACTTGGCTAAAGTCGTGAATAAAACGATAGTAAAAGTTGGAAAACTCCAACTTGATAGCTCCTTGATAGTGTTTGGAAGGGGTCACTGCTGGATAGCTGCCACCTTTCCCTCATCCATAGCCACCTTCCCAGATCGGATGATGTATCCCAGAAACTCCCAGATCCCAGATATTTCTTTCCTTTAGCAAAGAGATTGAATTCCTGTAATCTTTCCGCACATGAATGACATGGGATGTAGAATAGATCAGAATATCATCTATGTACACGACTACAAACCAGTTAACCTTGTTATCCGTAACCCTCTGGAGTCGACAGTATTGCCGGCGATGCCGTGTATCTTTGTTGTATATTTCAGTTTATAACTCGAGGAAATCTTATTATGGAAACGTGAAAAAAATGCTGACTAAATCTGTAATCTATCTTCTTTTCAAAATGTGTATTGTTGGAAGTATTAAAGTTTTTTAAATTAGGTTAAATTGGCAAAAAAGTAAACCATGTCACCTTACTTTGTTCTACTTGCATCAGGGGCGTGGAGTACTGCTGTCACCCAAAGATCGCTATTCACATTCTAAATAGCTGCATTAGCGCATATTCAAATCACATTTACGTGGTAATTTGATGAACAGTGCAGCACTGAAACTCAATCCAGATACATCCCCATCAGCACCAAAAAATGGGTGGGGGACGTGGCCAGGTGTCAGTTGCTCATTCATACACAGGGAAGTTGCTACATATTCAATGAAAAGAGCCAGAAATATTAACATGGGTTAGGTTTTTCTTATTTATTTATCCAACTGAATGTTGCAACAACACCATTTAGTCATCTTCATGTGGCCAAGACTTTGGTGATCAGATATCTGGGATCAAAACAAACGTTCACCATTGCTTACTATGTACTTTTATAATGTGTCTGCAAGTGTTCCAAACTGTATTTTGCAACGTCTATACTTGTCAAATTACAAACTTCACATAAATCTGATATATTTACAAAGTAAACTAACATTAAGATGAGTTTGTTGCCAAAACAAATATATAAGAAATAATTTATTTGCCATTAATTAACTTTATGATATTGAGTGAAATGTGTGACCATGCCCCAGTCAGTGAAAGTGTGTCCCCTACCCCTAGACTCTAGAGGGTTAAATACCGTATACATGAAGGCCTGGAAGATGTAGGGGCTTTTAGCTAGCCCATAGGGCATTACCTTGTACTCATATTGTCCCGTGTTAGTGATGAAGGAAGTCTTCCACTCGTCCCTGCGACGTATCCTAACGAGGTTATACGCTTTGCAGAGATCCAGTTTGGTGAATATTGTGCCCTTCCTGAACTGTTCAAGTTCCGAGGGGATCAGAGCCATGGGTTTTTGTCGTCACATGGTGATCGCGTTGAGAGCGCAGTAGTCAATGCACGGCCGGAGACCGCCATCCTTCTTCTTCACAAAAAAGAACCCTGCAGTAACCAGAGAAGTGGATGAGCAGATGACACCTTGCTTCAGACCCTCCTGCACATATGTCTCCATGGCTTCCTCCTCCTTCACAGATAGGGGGTAAAGATGACCTTTGCGAAGTGGGGTCCCATCCAGGAGATCGACTGCACAGTCACACTCCTGATGAGAGGGCAGCTGGAAGGAGAGTGCCTTACTGAAAACATCCTGGTAGTCCGAGTACTCAGTGGGAATCTGGGAAAGGTCCTCTGGTTCAGGACTCTCGACTGAGGAAGCACAACATGGCAGAGTAACACATTGGTGGAAACAGCGTGGTGACCAGGCGGCGAGCTCCCTCGTCGTCCAGTTAATCACAGGGTTGTGATCTCTCAGCTATGGGTGTCCAAGGATCATGGGGTCTTTCTCCTTGGCCAGGACCAAGTATGAAACACCCCTACTTGTAGCATAACCGGGCCAGTATGATGACTAACCTGTCCTCCTTGGAGGGGTTCTCTATTGACCCCGTGGACTGTGACAGGGTTGGAGAGTGCCTGTGAGGGAATTCTTAGCCTGTGTCCGACAGTAGGATGATCGAATATCACTTTGAAAGCTTGCTGGAAGTTGCGCGCTGAATCCAGGAGTAGGCTGTCGTCTAGCCTCAGTGTTGTCGCCCAGTCTTGAGCCCGTTTGGTAAGGAGCGAGATAAGAAAGCAAACCCAGGTGGTCTCCTCTCTGAAGTGCTCGGGATGCTCCTTGATATACAGCCTGCACTGCATTAAGAAAGCTTGACAGTGATCCGGGTTGGCGTCATACTTCTAAGGCATGGTGATGGGCACTGGTACGGACGCTCGGGGAGGAGAAGCAGGTAGGTCAGCTTGGGCTGCTCGTTCTTCCATGAGCTGGGAGACAAGCGTAGTCAGCTGGTCTACGTGCTGCTGTAGCCTCTGGTTCTCCGCAGTGTCCATAGTTAGGTGAAGTATTCTGTGATACCCAGAGACCAGGGAAGAGCTGAGTACACCAAAATAAAGACGGAGAAAGGGGAAGTTGTGTTGGGAGCCGTGGGTCTAGAGCTGGGAAGATCAATCCTACATGCAGAGAAGAGATGAGCAGACGATGGGACGGGAAGCACGAAGATTGTAGACCGGGGAGGCAGGACAGCGAAGGCAAGCAGGGCAGAAACAGGTATATAGGCAGGGTAGACTATGGCTTTATGAAATTAAGTCATGTTCATGATTTCATGATATTAAGATGTCTTCATTTTGAGAAAGCATGTAATGGTTCCTTGATGTTAAGTCATTCTGTTGTGATATTAAGTCATGGTTTAATAATAGTAAGCCATGGCTTTATGAAATTAAGTCATGATTTCGTGATATTAAGTCTTCATTTCGTTCATGCAGACTCTCTCGATCAGGTATTTCTTGTTTGCTGTCGGCAAGTCGCACACATGACCCAGTTTGACAGCCGTCGACACAAACTTTTTTAACAAAGAGGGATGACGATACTATTTTGAGCAAGTACTGTTCAGCATCTTCGCTCATGAGGCAAAACTTATCTTTGTTTCAAACCATTTTAATTTTGACACCAACCCCATTTAGCATTAACGCTGCTGAAAATGCAGCTCTTTTCTCTAATCTGCTCTTATCGCCGTCAGGATTTTTCTCATCTATAGTGCCACTGCTGTCCTTGTAAAATAACCCGCAGATAAACTGTTTGGAGAGCGTGCTAATGGTATAATTAAGCAGGCACTCTATCATCGCTCTGTAAGGGTACGTGTTGCTAGTTCATTCACGGGTGACCCAAACTCACTCCCTGCTTTAATTTAATAATGCACAGTACGTAAGTGACCCGTCATTATTTGCCTGTTTTATTTTACAACATTTTTATATCTGTGTTGTAGACTACATTTTCATATAATTTCAAATACATTTGCAGAACACTTACACCTGCCAGTTTTTGTTTACATTTGCATTGCGTTCTTACCCTGTAGCCTAATTGCACTGTTATTGAAATCAGTTTCAGATACTGTATGCCTGTTAATTATAAATTCATTTGACTCCGGAAAAGCTTTCAACAAATCCAGCAAGGCTGTGAGCTGTCCGCAACCACAGTCTGCACTGTACCTTTAAGAGGAACTTAACTTTTTTCTAGCAGTGCCAGATAAATGGATGACAAAGATGAGTGGGAACCAGACGGTAGGTTACCAAGTATCCAATAAACTGCATGAAGCTTGTGTCTAGAAAGGTTACATGTCTCAAAATCATCCACATAAAGTCCTAGTGATATTCTTAACTCATTGTTGTTCAAGAAACTGTTCACTTGAAAATGGAAACCATCTTGAGGGTCTTTATATTCATAAAACTGATCATGTTGAATCTGCTGCTGTCTATGCTGCTATGATTTTGCAAGACCTTGTCAAGTATATATTCCCTACTTAGAATTTGCTGCAAAGATTTCAGTATTGGCACATCCTGAAATGTGTGAATCTCTTTTGCATCTAAGGCATATGTTCCCAGACAGTAGCTGACTCCAATCCAGATCCTCCTCTAAGTCGGCAGTCAAATCCGTTTCACAGCTGCGATACGGACATGGCCCAGGCCCAGACTTCAGTGGCAGGAACGCAATAATGTCAGCAGACTACAGGCCAGATCCCAGGGACGAGCATGCAAATTTTTATTTTCTGGAATCTGACAGTATCATTGGGAATGCTAGGATTTCTGGCACCTTTGTCATCACCTAAAGTTTTGTTAGCCCATAGCTCCCAGACGCCGAACAGCAAGTACGCGGGATCCATGCGCCTCAAACCATAACAGCCAGTAAAAAATCATTTGGTTTTTGTTTCGGGTATTATTGGCTGGATTTGCCTGTGAATTAAACCCTTGCTCTACTCACACAGAATCGTGAGAGAATTGTGATCTCAGTTCTGAGTGAAAAAGCTATTCCCATTTTTTTTGTAACTGTGCTGTAGTTGTATATTTCATGCCTTCTGTTCTTCATATTTCTTTGCTCATTTAGTTGAATGTGAAATTACCAAAGTTTTTCACCAAGCACTTCACAGTCATTGACACACACACACACACACACACACACACACATTTTAAAGGCATGTGCAGCTAAATTATACTGGCTAGTGGCAACATATTCCTATAAAAGCACTGTAAAGCTGTTTTTCTTAAATCTTTTTAGCAAGCTCTGGAGTCAGGCGGAGGGCTCGCATTTCTTTAGAAAAACGTCTACATGACATTGCAGAAGACTCTGATAGAATCAGAGCAAACAACAGCTGACAGAGTTGACTTTCATTTCACCACCAATGACACTGATAGCTGCAGTGACTCAAGTCTCTCTCCGATAGATGACCTTTTAGATGCACTTTGCACAGATGATACTGGAGATAGAGAGACTAGATGCTTCAGAGTCTGATTCTGAGTCTCTCTGAGAAGTTTCTTGATAAGCCAGTCACCTATGTTGCAAGCTTAGCCAATTGATCTGTACAATTCGGGGTTTCTTAAGTAGCACTCACAGCCCTACTTAGTTTGTTGAGAGTGTACCACCCAGAACTGCCCAAGGATGCTTGAACCATCCTTCAAACAAACACTGAATATAAAATCCAACAACAATGTGGTGGTTTGTATCATTATAGAGGTATCTTGACAGCACTGCATGACACACTAACCCAACTAAATAAGAATGTTGCAGATGGCTTTACTTTTATATTACAGATAAATATTTATGGCTTCCCATTGTTCAAGAGCAAAAATATACAGTTATGGCCCATTTTATGACTTTTGTTAAGTGTCCAAATGAAGGATCCCATTGTTATTGGCCTTTTTTGTGGTACAAAAAAACCAATTGGCCCTGATGAATTTTTAAGTGATTTTACCCATGAGCTAAAGCAGCTGCAGGAAGGATTTAATTTTAGTGGGAAAAAGGTCTTCATTAAACTGGCTTTGGTTGTATGTGATACCCCTGCTAGAGCATTTGTAAAAACCACAACGGCTCACAAAGCATTACGTTAACAACAGAATGAGAACTTGTTTCAGAGTACAGTATTCAGAGAAGTAAGTTTCTACATTTACATTTACGGAGATTATGCTTGGTAGGTGATGTAAGTGATATGGATCTGGAGGGTAGTTCAACACAAATGGCTCTCACTGCCTTGTGCATCACCAAGAAAACTATTCTTATAAACTGGAAATCAAAAAACAATTTGAGTATTAATCAATACAAGGGTCTCTTGTTGGACCATATTAGTATGGAGCGAATGTCTGCTTCCTCCAAGAACCAATTGGCCAATTTCAACTCTCTCTGGTCCCCAATAATCGACTCCACTCCAAGTGGGTGTGCGAGGTCAT
>JAODKF010000037.1:313937-325179 GCA_026779585.1 Mormyrus proboscirostris | reverse complement strand
CATCCTTCTCTGAAATTGATTCTAGTCAATTTGCTGCTGTGGGGCCATTTCCACCCAGCTGTTTTGTCGCTTCGACAATGCCCCCCCCCCTTTTTTTTTGCCCTACACGTCCCCCCGTCAGCCCCAGCGGAGGGTTTTTTTGGTGAAACGACACCAGCGACAGGCGTGAAAGTAGATTGACAGTCAGATGTGAGCTTCCCATCTCCAGACTCGTTTCCCGCCACATCCCGCAGCTCCCATATCACTCATATCACTGCATCACAGCTATTTTTTAAAAATAAATATTATTATTCAAACATGGGGTGACACATCAGAACCCGTCACGGCATGTAATTGGCAAACTGTGCAAATGGTACCACCGGGAAGAAGATGAAATGGATCGAATATCTCCTTCCAAGAAAAACGAGGTTTTGGGTTTCTGTCCCACGAAACAAACATGTGGGTGTTTTTTTTTCCAAAGAACACAGGGAACCCACCCGGCATCACCCTTTGGCACGCCGGCATTGTTTGCTCAGATGCCTCTCCGTTTACTATGAGAAACACTGGCTCGCCTGTGCTGCCTGTTTCTCGTGTGCCGCTGGACGTGCAGCCTCATCTGGACATAATGAGACACAGAATCATGCTGAACAGCCAAACAGCCCAGAGGATTACGCACACACACAGACCGCTGCCTGTACGAGCCTCCCCACTTGTTATTTTCAGGAGATACGGCGCTGAAATTATGTAGCAGTGCTTAGCGGTTACAGAAGCCCCAGAGTAACATTGCTGTACAACAGTACACACTTGTATTTAAACAACCACACACTCTGCTTCCCCAGTGGGGCCAGTCCATACTCTACAGTAGGGGTCTGTGACCAGTACTGCAAGGTTGCCAACTCTTGTGCATCTGCTGTGACACTCGTGCTTTCAGAATCTCACACCAATGCAAGAACTCTTATGGCAAATCTGTATTTTTCCATTATAAACCTAAAATTAGTTACATCAAAAGTATAGGGGTGGTTTGCAAACCCTACAGACTGTTTACAAGGTAATAAAACTGTTACCTACATGTTAACGCAAGTGTTTGCAGACCAGACCAAAGTTGGCAGCCCAGGTGCCAGGGTGCGTTTCCCAAAAGCATAGTCGCTATCTACGTACATCAGCAACTTACATAGTTGGAAACATGCAACTGAATGGATCTGACTATGTTAGCTGCTAACAGGAGAGTTTGGGAAACCCATCCCTGTTCCGTAGTCAGTATCCCAGCAGGCTGCGGAACTCACATTCTGTTTGCATCTGAAAAAAATGGAAACGGCTAAAGTTGTTAAGCGATTTGCCAGTGCCCCCCCCTCCATAGTCCCGGAACGTCACCCCCGGCTTGAACTTTCTATCTTCTCGTGATGAGCCCAGCCCACTAAGTACCGAGCTGCTCCTGGCAGCCGGATAACCTGTCTGTGGCAGCCGGGACCGGCACCAGACTCCTCTCGGGGACAAGAAAACGTACCGGTTTGGCATGCAGTGCTTTGGAGGAAGGAACGACAGTGTTCACGATTTCTAACAGTCCTTAAGAAGCTTGGAGCTTAGCAGCCAAATTAGCAGGCCAGCACCTAGGAGTCTGAGTCTCTGGACCTGTGTGGATTAAGATAGCACCGCTTTGCTTTACAATAAAACCGCATTGTGATGTTAACAAAGGAAATCACACACTGGAATCCCAGCTACAAGGACAGCTGCCCCACTCTGCCCTCTGACTAAAGGTGAGCGTAGATGTTCACACTGAGAAATACAATGTAATCTTTCCATTGTAAGTGAGTTGTTCTGAGCGCTACAGTGTGACCAATAAACTGCATTGACAGTGTAGCTCAAGCAATGTTTTGGAGAAAATATGCATTTCTGAAACAGTCATGTTCTTGTTACAGGTTTTATAGGGGTCTGTATCACAAAGCAGGATTTGTTGCTTAGCTGGATAACATGTCAGATTTGAGGTAGTCTGGGCTAAATTCAAATGATGAAAGATAAAGTCCATTTCAGCTGGGGTACCATAAATCCAATAAGTTATCCGGCCAAGCAAGAAACTTAGCTTTGTGAAACAGGTTTACCACGTTTCACGGTCACCACGGTCAAGGTCGCATGACTTCCTATCTGGTGGAAAGCAGGAAGTGACTCAAAGGCTTACGATGAGGTGCCTGTAATCGAGGGTCTTCCTGGCCACAGGGAGGCATCACCTGCAACAAAGACACAAAAGCTTGCGTTTGTTTTAAAGCAGGATTGAAGCAGCTCTTTTCCAGCTCTGTGTATATAAGGTTTTTTCTACCCCCTCTGCCACTGTACATTGACTCGACTATCCTGGTGGAAAGAAATGTGCTTAAATCTGTTTCCTCCTCTTTCACTTATGACCAATGGAAACATTGGTTGGAGAACCCCCCTCCCCCCACCCGATCCCAGTGGAGGCGACCTAGTCACAGGGGGAATAGTCAGTGTTTATTGTCATTTGGGTTGCCATAGTTGTTTTTGCTTTCGACTGGGCAAATTCAAATTCCAGCTGAGGGGGGGTGGTCTCCATGAACTTGACAGCTAGCCTGACACATGCAGCACATTGCCGCTGCGCTAAGGGGTCTGGATCTAATGTAGTTTTTTATGTGTAACTGCACAAGTATTTGCAGCATTAGAAGTCCGGCCCTAAATGAAACTTTGTCCCTCCGCCTAAGCAATGAAGACAGAATCCAGTCCTCAGGCTGCATCTCAGTCCTCAGGAAGACAACAGCACTCCCGCTCTACATAGGTAATGCATAGCTGGACTCCAAATAATTAATTAATCATTTAAGTATCCCAGCTAAAGCTGTCAGCCACACATTCATTTAGATAACTGTTTATTTTTCCAAAGTATAATTACAATCCCTCCTCTCCCCCCAGGAGTGACTTGGTCGCGATTTGTTTTTCTTTATGACTGTGCTGTCAAATGAGTTTTCCAGCAGGAGAAAGAACCCCAGTGAGGATGTTGGTAAACATCACACCCTTCTGCTCAGCTCTCCATAGCAACACTGAAGGAACAAGGTATTTGGAGCCAGCAATGGTCCAAAGGTCTTTGCATGGACGATGGACGTACATTCCTCAGGAATGATGCACATTCTGGATGCTCTTCCAGAAGTGGGATATTGTTAGAATCATGTCTGTGTGTGTGTGGGGGGGGGTGATTTCGTGGAAGTCACAGTCACGGTCCAGAGGACAAAGGAAGAGATGGTCTAGTCATTCTCCCCATCCACGGCATGTTCATCGCCACAAAGCCACCATGCCGATCGCCGGTGCTCTGAACACGGCAGCGTACTTCAGCGCTTCTTTCCACTCGGTTTTATTTTGATCTCAGTCAAAACCCGGGAGCCAGTGCATGTTTCCGGAAGGTTCCGATGGAGAGCTGCCAGCCAGGGATGATGCTGGCAGACGTTTATTTTGCTTCACCATGGCTACCGACTTTCTGTTGTGTGTTTTTTCTTTCTTTCTTTTCCTCCTATCTTCATTTCCAGCCTCCGTTTTCAGTAGAAAGGGAGCCCGTTCCATTGTTTGGGGAATTCTCAAAGAGGGATAATGTGTGTGGGTTTGTGTGCATTTACTGAATTGGAGGGGGGAGTCAATCCTGCCAGCACTTCCTCCTCCAGAAAAGCAGACTGTCTGTAACTGACTGCTGGCCTATTAATAGAAGCTGCAGGCTTTTACTGCTGAAGTGATTGGACTGTCATCATTTTCTCCTACTAAGTTTCCATCTCGGGATGGGCCATACATTCTGTGTGTACAGTAGATCTATGTTTGTTGAAGAAATCTCCTAGGTAATTCCTGTATTGTGGCTGAACGACTCCACCTGGTGTCATTGAAATCGCCGGCATTCGTGCTGGAGGTGATCCAGTCAATGACTACCAGGCAGGAGAAGTACAAAGGATACAGAGGGACCGTTGTTCACCTTCTGCCCTATCGGAGTGACCAGTACTGTCACTCATGTTCGGAAGATACTTAGCCATCACCAAGAAACAGGACAGGCATTTATAGTCTATGTGATGGCGGGGACAGCCCTTCCTGACAGGGCTGGTGGAAGGAAGGGTGGAAGTTCTTGAGGAGGTGAGAAAATCTCCAGCCCCGGCCCTCGCTCTGACGGAGCTCCTCTCGCCAAATGTGACAGCGGTAACGCACGCTCATGCGTGATAATTACACACCTCCACTGCTTGTGATCTCTCGGGGGAAGGGGGACGTACCAGCCACAGCAGTGCAAAATCCTCAGTGTGGGACAGAGCAGAAAAAAAAACCTTGGTAAAGTGTCATGTAGCCTGACAGATATGCAAATCACTCCCATGGGGCACGTGTTCTTAAAGACACACGCAGACCACTGGCCCTTAACTGGATTACAAGCATGTAGACTTCTCAGTGCTGCACACTATCCATGCGTGGATTTCTAAAGCATAAATAATGGGGGCATGGACATTATGTGGGGATGGGTGTTTTGTGGCATAAAAATAGAGTTTGAGTCTGTATTTAGGGAATAACTATGGTCAGCTTGGTAAAAGTCATTGAGGATGAACTGTGATGGCCCTTTTCCATGAACTCACACTATGGTTATTAGAGGTTTTTGGAAAAGTTTTAAATACAGCACATTGCCAATGATAATTCTTTTATTTTTTCCATTAAATTTCAGTGCGAAGGATGGATTGCCTGGTGCTGCAGAGACATTTTAGATCTTCTGGTGTCAGATGCACGTGACCTGCTGTGGACATGGAGCAGTTGGGAACAGAGCTGATCAGATTTACCGAACATCAGCATCCAGCCTGAATCGAGGCACAATTACAGACTGTGAAAGTCATAGGCAGACTAGACTGTGCCAGCTTATTTATTTTTTGCACAACTTTACAAAGTAATTTATCTATCTGTCTATCTTGAGCACTGGGGAAATGAAAGGTGTTCAGCCAAAAAATAAAAATGGAAAGATACTGGTCTGAGTGCAGAAACATGTGGGTCTTGAGAAATGCTGGTCTGGGTGGGGTATTCAAAGGCTGATGATAATGTCTGAATGCAGATGAATGGACATGCCCGTTTAGATAGTCTGGGCGGTGGTACTGTTTATGTTGATTTACAGATAGATCCCAAGCTGGTGTGAAGATTAGAATATGAGAATCCAAAGGAGGAGTTACGGACGAGTGATATACAATGGAGATTCCCTTATTTGGTATTAAATTTGTATTTGCAAAAATGTCATCTCTGAGTGTCTCAGGGACTTTGCCATGCATGTACAATTTGTTTTAGAGGCACAGGAGTTCTGAGACGTGTTTGAGGTATCTAGTCCTGCAAGTTGCATGGGAGTCACATGACCGCATATCTGGACTAGTTTGTTTTCTGAAATGCGAAACTCTGTTTTCTAGAAACAGAGCCAGCTGTGGCTTATCGGTGGTCTCTCCTCGCGGCAGGTAATTTGGAGGCGCGAGGAGTCAGCCCAGTCTTGAAAGCTGTAATGGTGACGTCTTATGAGCACTAAACTGTGCTTCCCTCATGTGGTAAAAATGTGTACTGCAAAATTACCAGCAGAATTTTAAATAATACTCAAGATAGACAATCTGTTATTTAAAGGCAATAGTTTTTTTAAGAACCGGAGGGGGAAAAATGTATTCTTTTGTACGAATGCATTAATTTCGCTTATGTAAAAAGAACAGTTTACAAGTTCACAGTTTTTATCGATTTGAATTTGCACAGATGAACTGATCTGTTAACCTTCATCTCTAACCCAGAGATCGACAACCTTTTTAGAGCAAAGAGCCATTTTCTCCTAAATGTCTGACCCAAGTTTTACAAAGAGCCACAATGGGTAAAGAAGGGGGATTGAGATACGATTTTTAAAATGCGACGTGTGTATATGCATTTAATAATAAAAAAATTAAAGTTCAACTACTTACAAAAATAATTATAGAAAAGCTTTTTTCTTTTTTTGGAGGGGGGGGGGCATCTCCGGTTTAAATCACTCGGACGAGTAACAGCGCAAAGGTGACTAACAGCATAACACTAATTAGATCTGTAGCGACAGTCTTCACCCTCATCCCTCCTTTCGTCTGGCTCTGTATTCGTCTGCCCTTCGCTCTCCACTTCAGTGCTGTAACTGCTGACCGAGCAGCGGATAATATCCTCACCACTCTGAACTCAGCTGGCTATAATATATAAATCAGAGAAAATATAATTTTTACGAAGACCTGTGAAGGCGTGGTGACGATTTACTACAAAAAGTATATGAAAGAGTTAGGAATCCCAATAAACGTTCAAGCGCGCATCCAATCTCAGGTGTTTAAGAATAGCATACCATTTAACCAGAGACATGATCTCGTTTTAGCGAACGACTTTCAGGAAGATGTAAATTATGCAGTTAAGACGTAACAGAAGCGCACTGCCTCATTCACATATAGGTAAAGAAATATGAAAACGAAAAATAATAATATTAACCCATAAATAAATGATTTATCTTTATGAAAGTATTATCATAATATGTTATAAGACATGAAAATGTGAATTCGTCTATGGTTATGAGAAGAGCCGCAGCCACGTGGTAAAAGAGCCGCAGGTTGCCGACCCCTGTCCTAACCTAATCGCACTCTCTTTGCCAGTGCCATTCTGAAAAGTGCCAAATGTCACCTTGGACCTTGGAAAAAACAAGGGTGGGCGTAGCTTATGGGCCTGGCCTGTGCTTGCTTTTCAATGCTTCATTTAACAAAAGATTTCAGCAGTGTAATAACAGCAAATGGTAAGTTTCTGTATAGCAAGTTTTGAGCAGCCTGGCACCGATTAGTACTATGCAAAAATTACATAGCCTACACAAAAAAATGACCCCTTGAATTTGAAGTTTGCAACAAATGTAATTCAAATAATATATTATAATAATATATTATAAATATTATAATATGTTATAAAATTATAATTGGAATTGTGCCCTGCTGCTGGGCATAAGCTCCGCCCTCCCACAACCTTTGAACGGTTGAAATACGGATGTTGTTACGTAAAATGATTTCTCTCACTGTGTCAGTTTCATTCACTGGCATAGAGGACTGACATCAGCTCACCATTCTCACCACATCATTAGCACATGAAACTCTATGATGTGGGTAGTTATGTCTAATGACGTATGCAGAAAGAACTACACGTCCATCCATGCTTACTGGGCAGTGTTGCTGGACCAATCGCCAGGCACCACAAAGCTGCAGTATAACCTGGAGGGGTTTCCCATCCATTGCAGGACACACCCACACTATGGGCAATTTAAAGATGCTAGTTAGCCCCATTACATTATAGCAGATGCCTCTATCCCAAGTGTGGGCCAAGCCAATCTCGAACGGCTTAAGAGCAGAGGTAGGCAATCTTATCCAGAAAGGGCCGGTGTGTTTGCGGGTTTTCGCTGCATCTCCCTAAATAGATTACTAATTAGAGGACCGATTGGCTGAAGAGTCCTGACACCTGGGTTTGAACAGCTGACCCACAGCTTATCCAAAAAACCTGCATATACACCAGGCCTTTGTGGATAATATTGCCCACCCCTGCTCCAAGGCAGTTAAGGGGTTTACTCAAGGGTCCATCTGTGAGATCATTTTGTCAATGACAAGGTTTGAACCAACAACCTTCTATTCGCAGTTGTAGAGTCCTAAGCCTCACCCCTAGCTAGCCTAACTATATGTCTTTAGACTGCAGGAGGAAACCAGAGTACCTAAAGGAAACCAATACATCACAGGGAAGAAATGCAAACTCCGCATACACAAGGCAGGGGTGGAATCAAACCCACAATCTCATAAGTGACAGTCACCATGCTGGCCAGACCTCCATACAGTTTATTTACTGCGTATCAAAATTCCCAGAATCTGTATTATCAAAGCTTTGCCACTGGAGGGCGATAGAGCCACAAACAAGCCGCAACTAATCATTAATAGTGTCTAACAACGTCAAGGCTTTTTCTGAAATGCTTGATATGAAATTATTGAGATTATTCCATGGAGAAGAATCGCATACGGGCATAATATTTGTCCAACAGCCTGACTGCTGCAGCCAACACTGTCTCACAAACAACATCTGCACGGGGGAAGATGGAGTGCAGGCAAACAAGCAAGCAAACAAACAAACAAACAAACAAGCACCCAAATAGTACGATGCAGATACCATGGTGGGATGGCAAGGAGTACATGCTCTCCAGTAATCTGCTCTGACAAGCCAGGGCATTGAATAATTCAGCCACAGTGCCTTTTCCTCTAATGGTGACGATTACTCTTGCTTAAATGCAGTAATGTGCTCTCTGACAGCATCCCTTGTTACAAGCCGCTCCCGTGGGATGCAATCTGTCAGTGGGGGTGGGCTGCCACCGGTTACCTCTCGACCGCCGCTCAGGCGTGGAAAAAGGTGGCGGGAGCCGGCTGGGAAAACAGCCGCCTCTGTCAGTGCCCCATCGATTTCGCTGTATTTTCGGGATGTGAAACCATTCAGGCCTACGCATTCGTTAGGGAAGCTCGACGCGACCCAATTGCGGGTAATAATGCAAACTGTTGACTAATGAGATGGCCAAGGGCAGCCGTGTCCCAGGAGCGAATACCGGCTTTTCATAGGGTCTCAGCTCCCAAATTAGTTAAAGAAAACATCAACGGAGCAACGTCAGGTGATACTGCCGCGGATCTAATCAGTGGCTTTGATCAGACAGGAGTCAGTCCCATATATCCATTTTTGTACCACAGCATGTCTGATCTAGGGGTCAGACCTAAGCCCCACCCCCTCAACCGCACCACTCGTATCATCTGGCAGGGGGTGCTTTCAACCGGCACGTCCCGCCAGCAGCAGGGGTGGGAGGGGGGCTGTGATAGTGTGGGATTTTAAACAATGACCTTCCATTTCCCTAACCTCCACCTTCAACAGGAGGCACCAGCCCAGAGTCATTCGATCTGTTTTGGTCACATGATCCATACAATGGCAAGGCCTCTGACCTGCTGGCTAAGTGCAGCTCAGCATGTCAACCTTTCAGGGGGGGGGGTTCACAATTCAAGCACACCTGCTGGGAGAGGCCCTCCCCTCGCCAAATCCAGCAGGCGTCACAACACTCTACTGCAGAATGGACACCGGTGCAAGGTCTGGTCATTCTCCTCTTCTGTTTGGACTCTTCCTCCTCCCCTTTCAGATGCATCTTTGCTCCCCATCCTGCACCATCCTGAGCCAGTCTTTGGTGAAAGCGGCAAAGGCTGTTTTGTGGCTGTTAAGTGTTCAATCTCAGTTCACACGCTTATTGGAATAAATCCATAGGACACAGAGAGATATCAGTGGGCCCCAAAGGAAAACCGATCAAGACATCCAACCCATAAAATCAGGACAGATTACACCCATGGAGCATTTTATTCGAGAATGTAAAGCCAGCTGGTGGTGTATGAAAGCCAAGTTTAGCCTGCACCTCCTTTGGACCAGTTAAAACATCTCTCATAAACCAATTTAAGACAAAAAGGGCCAATTAACAGGAAAATTCAGGCACCGGCATTCATTTGCGAGAGAAGGATATGAAGTGACAGATGTGTAATGAGGCACAGAGAATCGAGAGGCCAGATCAGGCATATTTAGCTCTCCGACGTCTCACTGTGTCTCACGGCTGCCCAGTCGGTTCCAGTGGAGGGTCATGAGGAGACGGAAGAGGACAACAATATAAAACTATGCGCTGCTTCACCGTGGTGCAATGAGCCTGAGCTGAGCTAAAGCTAAATGCTATTAATCGTTTCAGGAAATCCTTAGACTTCTTATCAGCAAGGAATACGGGCCTCATAAAATTGGCAAAGGCAAGCTTGTAAAATTGCTATTAAATTAAATTCACCTCAGTGCTGTGACCAAGCTACGTTGCTAAAATAAATAAAAAAGATCACAGAACATTTTCTCACCTACTTGCTTTACACTCAGCACTGTGCCAAAACTGGGTATACTGCAGAACCAGTGCCCTCATGGTGGGCATGAAGTCGCCCAGTGTATCTTGGCACCACGGCAAGGTGACGTAGGCACATCGTAAAATGTGACGATATTGTCACTTCAGAGAAGTGGAACCAGGCTCCCTGGGTTCGGGTCCATTCGCAGAAGGCGGGTCGGGTGCAGAACCAGCACAGCATCAGCTGACAAAGGGGTGGCATGCTTTTCCGCCTTCAAAGTTTCCATTTAACCAATGCATGTTTGGTCAATGGATCTGGGGACTAAATTCTTCAGATAGAGACCTTATTCCACTTGCCATCTGCTGATCCACAGCATCATATGGAAACTGCGTTACAATTCCGGCTCCAATTCCGGGCCATAAAATGCTCACACGTATGCGATTCCCCCTCCTGGCCCCCTTAATAGTGTTATTCAGAGAAATGCTATGCTTAAAGAAGATGGAGCAGATGGCAACCTTCCTGTTAACAGGATCGGTGTTTCCACCTCCGTGTAATTCAGTATTCAGCCTGGGTTTATGGAGAGGCATAGATCCATCATTCTCTGCGCTGCCGTCTAACGCGACCGTGCTCTTCCTGCCTCCCTTACTGACATCCACGTTTAAAAACACTTCTTCTCACATTCAAGTACACTCATGCAGCCTCTGTGCCTCTTTCACGCACACACTCAAACAATCTGTCTAACTCTCACACAGACACATTCAGGCCCTATGTCCGAAACACGCATACAACCTGTCTCTCACAGAAACACACACAGCCTCTATGCCTCAGATACACACAACCTGTCCAACTCTCACACAGAAACACACAACCTAACTCTCACACAGATAGACACACAACCTGTCTAACTGTTGCACAGAAACACACAACCTGTCTGCTTCCCACACAGATGCAGACATACAGCCAAACTCTTACAGAGACACACACAGCCTCCATGCCTCACACACACACACACACAGAGCCTGTCTGCCTCCCTTGCACACACACACACACACACACACACACAATACCAATGCCTTTCATACACACACCCACTGTCACACATACTGTATAGACATAAATGTGCATCAACTGCAGTCTTAAACACACAGAGTCAACTGTAAGGGGCAAAAACAATCTGCTCCCCCCAGTCACCCACACACACCCCAGATCCTCTCAGTGCTGACAGTTTGCCTGCAGACTCATTATTTGGCGCGTTGGGGGAGTTGGTATGCAGTTTTGAAAGGGCTAACCTTTAGGATGCAGACTGGTCTGTGTGCGCCCATGCAGAGGGGGGAAACCAACTGAAACAGCTGCAGTCTGGCCGGTATCAACTGTCC
>JAODKF010000037.1:271451-286606 GCA_026779585.1 Mormyrus proboscirostris | reverse complement strand
GTAAGCTGTAGCTGCGCAGGCAGGTTGGCATAATAGAGAGGATATACCACACTTATCCTCTGGCATCGTCTTAGGCTTTTACCCACTCCCTGGTGGTCCTGGAAAGATGAGCAGGTGGGTTTTAGAAACAGATTCCCCTCCGAAAATGAAAATCCACCCCCCCTACCAGGAACATCGATACCACTTCCAGCCTGTTTCTGCCCGCAGGGCCTTGCTCTGGAGACATTGATTTGGAAAATCATACCCCCCCTCCTTTCCGTACTGAGTGACTGGTCAGCTCCTTAATTTGGGGGGTACTGAAGCAGATCGATGGGCGGCGGGGGGTAGGGTGGGTGTCTATTTCGCAAAGGGCATCTTTGTGAAAAGAGCTTCTCGGTGAGGGGAGGGGGTGCATTAACACGGAGACAAAGCTTGTGTTTCACTCAGATGAATCTGATATGCTACCAGGAGACCAGGCAAGAATAGGACTCTTACGGGAAATGACTGGATCTCGTGCTGCTTTTTCCTAGCGACTGAGCCACAGAAGATAACAAATCTATGTCTGGGATTCTTTTCGCCACAATGCATGCGTGTTCGGGCGGTAGCCGTGAGCAGAGCTCGACGTGCCTGCGGGGCTGCATTGTCCACTGCAGCCGCCGCTCCCTTCCACCGTCGGCTCTGCTTCCTGCCTGGAACCAGACCGGTTCCCAGCAAGGAGAGCTGAAACCAGCCAGAACAGAGCTTATCGGGCCAGAGCTCAGGTCCAAGGAATTTGTGTGGCACAAATAAAGCAATAAATGTTTTGAACCAAAGCAAATGATTTATATTATGGAAACATTTTGAAATGACACAGGTGGGGTTAGCTATTGACTATCTGTCTGTGTTTGCTTTCTAATCTGTTACATAGGCTGGGTGAATCGATGCCGGTCTTGCATTCTCCCCTGGTAATGGTGATAGCTAAATAGTCTCTTACCTTAGCCCGCAAAACGACGGGGAGGGGAAATCTGAGGTTACGGCTGGTGGCTCTGCGGAGGATCCTGGGGCCTCGAGGCGAGAAGGGGGCCTTGTTTCACGCCCCGCTCCCTCTCATCTCACTCCCGGCTATTCGTTGAGCCCCTTGTTAGCACACCCCGCACCACCAGGCTGGAGTTGCGCTCTGGCTGCACTGCACAAAACAAGCCTGGCGGGGGCGCCACTCTGGCGGGGGCGACTCACGTGGAAATCCCTCAGACGTGACCGCTCCGGTGATGACTGCGGCGCAAGAGGGGTGTAAGGTGTAGGTGTATGAGCAGAGTAAATCTGCTAAGCAAGCAAATTATGGGATGTAATGGCTGTAATGTGATAACGCACATCCAATTAAAATGCTGGCCTGGTTTATCGCTGCTGTCAGAGTAGAGAGCGTGGATTCATTCACCGCTTCCTTTTACTCAACCACACTTATATGCCATGATTTTAGGGCTGCAGACTGGAGGCTGGGGGTGTCACAGCGCATCGCTGTGTACGGCATGGGGGTGTGTTTATTCCTGGCCTGTGTTAAGACTTTGAAGACTGTGGCAGTGTGTTTCAGGCTGTATCCTTGTATCCGTGGATACCCCACCAGCTTGCCCCCTCTCCGTGACACTAAAGCTAGAATCCACCCCCCCCTCTCCCAGCAGCCCTTACCACAGCCTGCTTCCAGCATCCATTTGTCCTTGAGAGGGTTGCACAGATGGCCTAAATGGAGGCAAAGGGGTGGGGGGGTATATGGGGTAAACAAGTGTGTGTGAGTGCATATGAGTGTGTATGGGGGAGGGGTCAGGCAGAGCCCAAGAATCGGTAGGAGGTTGGATTTCCTCTAATGAAAAATGTACTCTCCCCCAGGAGAGGATCATTGTTCTTATCTACCCCCCTATTTCTCTGTGTGCCGGTCTGTGTGTGTCGTGGGGGGGCTATTAATGCAGGCCTTGGCATAATCAGCACGCTTGTTTAATAATTTAGCAGCCCCTGCGTGAGTGGAAGCATGAGTAGGACTCCACTGGATGTGTTTCAGGCCTGGGGGGTCAGCTTCAGCTCACCATCCGATTTGGCAAAACTCTGGACCTGCAGGTGTCAGATTTTGCAGCACACACACACATTCTCACACGCACACATGCTGGCAGACATGCAGACGCACACATATGGAAACATGACATGCACGCATGCACGCACACTCACATACACACACACACACACACACGCACACACAGGCATATGCGCTTGCATGACACACACATGCATACGCACGCACATGTACGCACACATGCATGCGCACACACGGGCGCACACACATGCAAATGCACACACACGCGCAGACACGCACACAGATGCACATCACACACACGCATGCACACACACGCACGAGCACACACACACAAACCACCTGCTGTGGCCTGAAGCAGAGACTTCAGCCTTCCGTAATCACAGCAAACTGCGAAGTAAAGGTCTGTCTGCAAAAGGATGAAGAGGCCTATTTTAATGCCAGTATCCCCTGCATTCTGCATCCGCTGCCATACTGACCCCCATTATCAGCCCCAAAAAGCCCTTTCATCACCACTCTGCCACCTGTGTGAATTTGCGACTTTATTTAAGTTTGACGGTTCCTCATCACTTTAATATGTAGATATTTCATCCTTTAAAGATGTTCAGTGGAATAAGAAAAAAGTCATTTTACTGCAAGAAAGCTTTTGGTAGTTAATTTGGAAGTTGTCATAGCAACTGAAGTAATGCACATTTAGTGTTTTGACCGCTTGATGATGATTCCACTGAATTTCAGCAACAGAAGATTCGTACACAGGCACACTGTTGAATGTCCATCTGGGCGACAATCAAGAGATTTACCCCCTACATAAATGCTATGTGTGATCTAAAACCCCAACCCTAACTGTAGTCCCAACTCTTGGAAATTAGCGGGAGAACATTTCAAACTAGATTTAAGGAAGCACCTCTTTACGCAGCGTGTAGTCAGAGTATGGAATAGTCTTCCTGATGACGTAGTGCAAGCTGAATCCTTGGGTTCCTTTAAATCAGAGCTAGATAAGATTTTAACAACTCTGAGCTATTAGTTAAGTTCTCCCTAAGCGAGCTTGATGGGCCGAATGGCCTCCTCTCGTTTGTATAGTTCTTATGTACGTTCTAACCCTAGTTTTAACTTTAACCCCAACCTTAGTCCTAGTCTCAGTCTTAAACCTAGTCCCAGTCACAATTATAACTCCAGTGATGGATCTTGGTAAAAGTAAGATAGGCAACTGGGCAGAGTGTCATCTTGTGCAAGAGTACCGACCCATGTTCGCCTAGGGCAACTGATATGACCTACCCCCCCCTCCCATTGGCTGTGAAGTAGTTGGCTTAGATTCCAAATGCAAACCACAACAAGTAACCCTAAATTGCACAATAATTTCCCTAGTCTTATGCTAGGGGATCGCTAAATGTCTATTTTATTTTCCAATAGCCCTTTTTACCCCAAACTCTAGTCTAATTGTAATCACCCAGTTATATGTCAGAGGAAAGGCTAACTTTATTGTCAATGGCACCACGTGTGTAGGGGGGCATTTAAACTGAGGCCAGGTTGTTTGTGGGAGGGAGCTAGAGAGAGAGAGACGTGACCATGTCGTGAGACAGAGGCAGCGGGTCTGACGCCACACTTACTGCATACTCTATAAGCTCTATAAACACCACAAGATGGAGGGTACAGAGACCTCGGCAGTGCTATTAGCGGGAATTAGCGGTATAAATAAACTGCTTTTCCGTGCAGTCAATGGAGGCGGTACGATTCAGCAATAGACTCCCAAGACAGCGGCGGTGTTGGGGGGGTTGGGTACTTAAAACGTTAGAATTCATTAGCTTGCTTCTTTTGCCTTAAATGGTGCATCAGGATCAGTACATGCACAGGAAAAAATGGCCTTCAATGTGTGTCTGGGCTGGAGAGAAGCTGGACTGCAGGCAGAGGGAGGAAGGGGATGATTTGCATTCAGCACGTGTGATAGAAGGCGCAGGACTGTAAAAGAGCATGATAGTGTCTGGGACCATGCATCACACAGCCATACATTGTGCCAGGCGGCTGTGATAAGTCAGGCCCTGTCAACAGGCTCTGCTAGGCCCCACGGTCTGAATATTGCAGTCTTGCAGCGTGCTGCAACGCTATGATGACCTCGCGTTTCCCTGCATGTCTGTCACAACATAATATAATATCAGCCGCTATCACGGCAGGGCCACGGTTCTGCTGCTTTCTGTGGCTCTTCCTCGGATTCTCTGGAGCAGTGCCGACGTTTAAAAAGAGCTGCATCGCCGTCTCTCAATCTCCCATAGTGTGTTTCTGCTCTCCAGGCTTTACCGCGACCCTGCATTCGCTAATACTAATGGAAAATGGATGGATATTATAATTATTTTATCGTTCTTTAAAAGTCAGAACACAGGGTAGCACATTCTGCCTTAAAGGGTGTGAGTGAAATCAGGCAGGGCAGATTTTTTTCAGCAGATCTCTGCAGTCCTGATGGTAGCTTGGTACATCAATACTTCTCCACCTCACTTGTCTCCGCCTCATCTCCTCCCTGTCTCTCCACCTTAACACGCCTCCCCCTCGCTGCCTCTCCGCCTCATCCCCTCCCTGTCTCTCCACCTTAACACGCCTCCCCCTCGCTGCTTCCTTTCCTGGTGAAGTTACGGTTGTGCCGTTTTGCCAGCGGCAATTCCTGCAGTGCTTCTGCCTCTGATTTATTCTGAGCCACTTTGTCTCAGAGAATGATGCCACTTCTAAAAAAAGAAGGAACTGGAATGGGGAGGCGAATGGATTGCATTTTCCTCAAAGAACACTGGAAGGGGGCAGCGGACGGAGCTGTGTGTGCGAGTGTGGTCTCCATGTTTTGGGGAAGCAGAAGATTCGGTAAACAAAGCCTTTTTGTCTCCCAAAGGAAGTGGAATTTTAAGAGCCTGTGAAGCCAGCAAAGCGAATCTGACTTCCCAGCTCTGTACTGATGTAAACGCTGAGCATATCAGACAGGCCTGTCTAGACCCTAATTGATTTGAGGCTGGCCGGCCACGTTTGTAGAGGCCCAAGTGCACGCTTTAAAGGCATTTTGAGCAGAGGCAGTCGGTTAGCTCGATGTGGGCGACACTGCAATGGACTGTAGTGTCTGGCAGGTCATGGTGTGTGAGAAAGAGGGGATTGCTTAATAGCAGGTGACAGGTTTGGTAGCAGAAAGAGAGCAAGCGGGAACAGGGGGATAAGAAAGAGAGTGAAATGAGTATTACACACACACACACACACACACACACACACACCTCCACATCTCAAACTGCTGCATCTAGGGCTGTTCTATTATATCTCTGAATTTTCCCAGAATGCCCTGCTCACCTTTGGGTGCTGGTCAGCTGATCACCCCAGTGTGAAGCAGCCACTGGGTGGCGTCCCCACCACCTGCCCACCACCCGACATCCTCCCCCCCGCTGCTGTGCATCAGTCATATGTGTGACCAGAGACTGCATATAAATTCATGTGCTTCCCCCGTTACATGACAGTTAGCGCTTGGAAGGTCTGCTTCGCTAAGTGTCCGTGTGTTGCTGCGCATCGACTGCAATTGTGCTGTTGCTACACGTGTGGCAGAGCGGCGTAGAGAGGTCTGTAAGGATTTGAGGGGGGTGCTGTTGGGGAGGGGGGGGTGCCAAGAGTGGAAAATGCCAAGATTCATTGCGGGTGATGAATCTGATGGCCTGCCAAAAAAAAAAAAAAAAGATTAAAAATCACATCAGCAGTGTGAAATCACACTCATACATCTCATTTCCTGGTTTGCGCCGTGTGGCTGGAAACCGTTGCCGTGGTTACGCAACAGCCGGGACCAGCGAGAGCGGCCTGGTGCCAGCGGTACCGCACAGATGTCCGCTTGCGGGAGAACGCGGCGGCGGCGGCCATGTTTAATTCAGCAGAGCCACAGCGGGCTCCCCGCATCCCTCGGCATCCGCGTGCCCCCTCGGCCTCTGCCGCCTCCCAGGTTTCCACCAGGGTTCCCAATCCCCAGGAAACAACCTTGAGAGGAAGCTGGAGATAGAGTGGAGGTCGCATCTCATTACAGCTGCTGCTGAGCTGGAATCAGAGTGGTTGGCAAGCACAGAGGCACCCCCGGATCCGGGCGCTCCCCCCCCCTTCCTGTGTGCCAGGGCACGGTGCCTCTGTTTATTGTTTCAATCTGGTGTTCGTATTGTTTCTGGGGCTGGGTGGCATCGAGGGGTCGTTTCATTACTAGCTATGGCTCCAGGGGACCCCCGTTATATATCAGAATACAGCGAATCTGCCTTCCAACTTATGATGAAATCTAAGAAGTGGGAGTATCACCCGCAGGACTGGGGAGACTGTTTTATGACAGGCGTTTTAACGGATGCATTTCTGAGCGTAAAACTTTAATAGGCAGCCAGCGCTCAGGACCCACCCAGGTTTCTTGTTCCACTTCTGCCAGATCACGGAACACCTGAGGTTACCGGACAGTCGGAGCCGGAATGGTGTTACCATGGCAGTGTAATCTGCATAGGGAATGCGGCCATCAGCGTGGGCTGGTCCTGGATGAGAACAAGAAGGCTCGGAAACATGGTCCAGCCTTGATTGAAGGTAGTAGGAAGAGAGTTGGGTAATTCAGGTCCAGAGAGTAAAAGTCCAGACCGGGATTTTGTTTCAACCAACCAGTTGAATACTCTGTGACTGTGGTTCTTTATGCTCAACTAGTTGGTTGAAACAAAATCCTGGTCTGGACTTTTACTCTCTGGATTTGAATTGCCCAACTCTGGGTAGAAATAACATAATAAATCTAAGCTTCTTGTGGCCTTTATCTCCCTGAGGTGTCACAGAGAGCCATTAGCCAGACCCGCTGGTACCTGGGCATGGAAAGGACCTTGTCTCCTGGGAAAGGCAGCCACAGTCAATGCATGGCTGTGCATAATTCTATCACTGAGAGAAGTGGAGCCAGCTGGACATCCTGATTTTGCCAAGTTCAATCTGTCCCTGGATCAACAAGGGAGGGGCTTGCATTTCACTTCTTTAACCAATCACAGAATTATTTCATTATTTGACATCATCTTATAGTCCATGTTTTTCTCATTTTTAAACAACACATCCAGCCATCAAACGGCAGGGGGGTGTGGCTCAATGGACTAAGCCTCAGTGTCTGTGATCAGAACACTGCCGGTTCAAGCCTTGTTCTTCTTATTGTTATTATATTACGAATCATTACAAAACAGAAAACACTGGTTTTAATTATCGTGGTGATGTCATACTATGAAGGCTGTGATTGGTTAAAGAAATGCAGTGCAAGCCCCTCCCTTTTTAACCGGGGATGCGTCAAACTAAGGAAAATAAGGAGGTGCAGAGGCGGTTGGAGATGTTTGATTCCACAGCTAGGAACTGATGTCCTGGTGCCAGTTTAGACTTTGAGACACCCACAGGGGGACATTGTCTTGTTTTATTATCAGTGTCACTCAGTAGAGCAGTGACACTTCACGCAGAATGAAATGAAGTTTTATCTTTAGGCACAACCTGTTCTAACCTTTCTGGAGGGGAAGGTTTCTGAGGTGCTCTTCTCGCAGTGAAAGAGAGTTGGAACACTCTGTTCAAAATGTTTAAAATATCTCTTATCCCATATACTACAGTCCTGCACCTTTGGGTTAGACGATAAAGGTCTATGAGATTTTGATTTGGTAGCACATAAGGATGTGATTTCTGGATTCTGAATGAATGCCGAAATCATTTTGAATGTTTTTATTTCTTTCCCAGCAGGGAACAATTCACATTATCGTTCTTGCCGGGTCAAATGTCACGGGATGCAAGGCATTTTGCTCTAGCCTGAAGACAACTGGCTTCCAGCTAGTGTTGCAATCTGTTCATATGTGAAAAATAATCAAGCGGAGTCAGATGCGATTTAAATCTCTTCAAATAATGCTCATTCTGATTGGCTGGCTCTTATTATCTCTGCGTGTGGCTTGTCAGTCATGTTTTCCTATATTAATTAGCATTTAGCATAATCTAAATTCTGCATGCAAATTAATTCAGCGGTAATGGCAAGTATAATTAGACGAAGCTGGTTTTCCTCGATCAGCCTTTAGTGTATCATTTCTTTCACAAATTCACTTTAAGGATTTTGTTTGGCCATTAATTGCTGACTAACCAGAGCCGTTAGACTCTGGAGAAAATATCAGGTAGCTGGCCTAACTGCCGTGAGGTGATCTATCCGCACGTACGTGCATCTGTCAGCTGAACCCATCCAGCTGTGCACTCAGGCTTTCCAGTCAAACACCATGGCTCGTGTGCTGCCTGGCATGCACAAGATTTTAATTTCACACCCAAATTAATAAGCGATTTATTATTAATTCCTGTCTGAGCAGCACCGTTCCTCAATTACCCACCGGCGACAGCGATTGTGTAATCAGTAAATGCAGTCGTGTTCAAATGACTTGGTTGGGTGACACTGGCATCCGAATCAGCTAATTCTACAAATGCGTGACACACTGCGGGTCCTTTGGATGGGGGGGGGGGGGGGTTGCGTGGGGTTGAGGGAAATGGGAGTAGCAGCCGGAGACAGAGGTCCCGGCCCAGCTCTCACCCAGCGCTAAGGACAGCTGGAAGAGCATCCCAGGAGGCCACCTCATGGAACTGGTGTAGAGGAGACAGTATGGTCAGCCAAGTCCCAAGAGCAATGGGGGTTAAAGGCCTTGCTCAAGGGCCCAAATGTGGGATCACTCTGCTGGCCCAGGGATTTGAACCAGCATCCTTCTGAGTTGCAAACCACAGAGCTGCCCCCTGTTGGTCACCGGTCTGTTTTTATGGTATCCTGGATGGCGGATAACCTCTCCACAACAAATTATTTACCCCGGTTTCATCAGTCGTTTCTGCATCTTTAACACAAACGAATGCAGAAAGGGATTGGTGTGATACGAGCATTTGGCACAGACTGATTTGGCTTTGCAATAAGGTCACGCATGAATTCAGGCAGGCTGGCATCTGGGAGCTGATAAAACAGACTCGGGTGCCAAATTAAAGTGATAGAGTGTAAAAAAAGGTGCACTGGTGGATAATGAAGAGTGACTGCAGCTGCTTTCTGTACCTGCTGGTTGGACGGATGCCTGACAGCAGAGCCAGCTGTGAAAATTTCACCTTATCAGTTACTAACACAGGAATGCATTCCCTCCTGATACAGCCCTGATGCAGACTCCCATCAGCATGGGGTGCTGCCCAACTATACCTCCTTGCACTGGATTTTTGCTGTTTGCTTGTTTTCAGTTTGTGGGAGTTTAACTTACAGAAAAATGCTCCAATGGCTGAATGAAAAATGATTGGTCCAGAGAAATAACCAATCAGATTGTAGAAGAGGCAGGTCCAAGTAACTAGAGGATGTGAGACGAAGACATCTAATTGGCTGGCCTTCTCTAGTTGCTTGGACCCACCTCCTCTGCAATGTGATTGGTTATCTCTCTGGAGTAACGATTTTTCGCTCTGCTCTCCAAATATTTTTGTGTAAGTAAAACTCCTTATGAGCTTGTTTTCAGTTATAGTATGATCGAGGCCAAGGTGCTGCGGGGGGGGGTCTCGGAAATGTCTAGCTGCCATTGAGGTACAGCCATGCTTGAAAGTCATTCTGAGAACTGCTATTTTTGCTTGAAGTCGGAAGCTTCTAAGGAAATCTTAGAAGGGGAACTGATCTATAAATGACACAGAACTTCAAAGAATTTCAATTTCTCTTGTGTGCCCTGATCAATCCTACCCCCCTGCCCCCAATAACACCCACCCCTTATATTTACATTTGTTACACTTCGCTTCCTCTCTGAGGGTTCGGGTGGTGCGGCAATCCCCCCCTCCCATCCCTATTTTTTTCTTCTTCCCCGATTCCGTCCGCAGCAAATTCATAATGGGCACATTTCTCGGACTACAAAGAGTTCTGGGAATGGCTGGGGGGCCTGGAGCGAGCTGGCAAAGGAAGGGGCTGTTTCCGAGCTGCTCCGTCGCTGCCGGCATTTGCTAGATGAAAGCATAGTAGACCCGTCTGCCAGCTTGGGTCCCGTGTGTCTGCACGCAATTTGTGCCTCTCAGATGTGCAGACGTGTGCCCGTCGGGCCCCTGGAGGCCCCAGGCCTGCCTCCGTGGCACCCCCCCACTGCCAAAACAGAGGCACCGTACCCCAAACCAAACTGCCCAGCAGAAGGACGCCACAGGTCTGTTCTCATTAGTCAGCAAAAATTATGTAAATAACCGTGGCCCCTTAACCAGTAAAGGGGATAACAGACAGTCCATGGGGATGCATCAGTAGCCATTAGCGATATTTTCTCCCTGCAGCTCAGTCACAGGAAACGGGCCTGAGTGATTGTGACGGAATAAGGTGATGGAGCCGCGAAATCCCCCAATTACCCATAACGGCTGATTGCCTGGCAACTCGGCAAATGAGCTCGTTTGTATTCAACCTTTCCACAAGGTGGTCACCCTCCCCCATGTGAGTATGTGGGGGGGCCCCTGCAAGCGCAGGCTGCCACGCCTCTCAGTCCACAAATGCGATGATTGGCTTTGCGGCCGCAGCAGGGAAAATGCGATGTGCCCGCCTACTGCAAATATGTCAGTCCTCACCCCCTGCACCTAACCAGGCCTAATAGGCGATCCCAGAGCCCTAGTCGAGTTGCCTTGTCGCTCACTGGGTGCAGTCAGAGCCTCCCAGTACAGGAAATAATTGGCCTTCTTAAATAAGAGATAAAGTGCATTAAAGGCGATTAATAAGTAATAGCAGCTGAGAATGCGGGCCTGCAGCAGCTCCCAGCCCACTTAGCAAACAGCGACTTCCTGAGATGCTCAGGTGCGGGGGGGTCTCCTCTCGCACATCGCCATCTCTGAGGTTCTGTTTTAGCTTCGGAGCTTTTCCATCCCCTGGCTTCCCGCTGAAGTTGCCCGGGTATTACCTGCCCTGCAGCTTAAGCTGCAACTTCATCCACAACCGCAAACCATAAAAACAGCTTTTTAAAATAACACCTTTTTTTAAAAATTAAAAAAGTGTAGTACTTTGAGAAATTAGCAGAAAAGGTTCACGCTTTAAAAAGATTTAAATTGGTGCTGTGAAAATGAGGCTCCGCCCAGCATCGATTCAGCTGTGTTTCATGTTAGAGATTTCGGGGGAGTGGGTGAAGTGGTTTAAAAAAAAGCCATTTCTTCCTCTTACAGTCGATTGTGCCTCTATTCAGAAAATAGCACTTAAATTTAAGCTCCTTAAAAAAAAAATCAGAAAATATTCACAGGCGTCGTCTTTTTTTCTCGTCTCTTTTGTGTTTTGTGCCGGAGGGAAAAAAAAAGCAGGTCTGCAGGCGCGTCCTGATTACTGTTCCATCCAGCATTCTCCCACCACCCCCCCCCCCCCAAGTTGCTGAAGTGCGTTGCAGAGGGCTCCGTGAGCACAGCAGTGTGCTGATGCACTGTGTTGCCATAACACCAACGTCACATGGCATCTGGCTATGACCCAATTCCCCTGCCCTCACAAGGGTCACTGATGCTTAACTCTCTGTACTGTCCGTCCTCCCAGATGTCCACAAAACCACTATGTTGTTCGTTCTTTAACAGTGTGGAAAATAGCTGCAGTGTTTCATATGTGTTTGTCACTCTGGGGAAATTAGCAGTTCATTGTAAGAAAGAAAAGGTGTGGACATGGAGGGGGGGGGTGCAATCAGGTGACTGGGACATCAAATCCCTTCAGCAGAACCTTGTTATGTCTCACAGAGGCTGAGGGAAACAAAGAATTTAGGTTCCCCTCTGGCAGAGGTGAGAGACGGACCGATTTCACAAGTGGGGGACTGTTTGTCATGCGGTGCACTATGCAAATTCACAGTCAGAAGGATGACAGACAAGAAGACAGTAGGGCTGGTGTTGGAAAGTTATTGTGAAGCCTCAACAGGAAAGAGAAAGAAAGAGAAAGGAAGTAAATATAGAATACGTTCTCCCTGACTAATTCCGTGTGTCTGTGTGCGTCTGTGAAATGGATGGAATTACTTCATTGCATAACTAAACATTTTTTCCCTCTTCATTCTTTTACTCTAAGACCAGAAGTCAGACAACAGCCACCACGGGACTTTGAGGACGACGGGCCAGGATCCTTCATGGGACATGTCCCGTGACCACAAGCACCCTCACCCTCAGCTGAAGATTCTGACCCGGGACCCTCCAGGATGTCACTGGACCCACTGGGTTTCTTTGTCCTTTTACTGGTGAAACTGAACTGCGTACATGGAAATATCAGTGGGCTTAGTTTTTGGGTGGGGCAGGGTGTTCATATAAATACCACTGAAGGAGAAAGTATATAGAGTATTCAGTCTTTTGCGAGGCCTCTTTGTCTTATAAGGTGTAAATATGTGCTATTAAAGGCAAACATCTCCAAATGAAATTAAGCTGCACTTGAAAATATTTGTGACTTAAAGAGGGACAAAAAGCAGCCCCTCCGTTCAGTTTCTAACAGAAAGCATGGGGGGGATTAGCCTTAAATGTTTGTGACTTAGTTCAGTCCACATACCACCTGCTATGGCTGTAATTATTTCCCAAGAACACAGCATGGGATCCCAGAATCCCGCTGTCACTTCTGATACATCTGCCCTTCCATCAGCCCTGGATGTGTTACAGATGACTGGACACGGGGCCCAAATCAGCCAATTTGGCTGCCGCTGGGCTCAAGCCTAGCTTTACATCCTGACCGTAGTCTTGGGATGTTCCTCAACACTGACATTCTTCCAGGTGGGCAGGATTCCCATGGCACCGCATTCGTACTTCCATATGAAGCTTGCACGGGGGGAGGGGTTTGCATTTTACTTGGGTTATGATGGTGTTAATTAATGGGGTTTCCTTATTCAGAAAGATGTGATTTTCTTGATATTTTATTAAGCTATAGCTGGATGCCAGTCTCTCCGAGGATTATGGGAGTGCTGCTTTTTTTCATGTCTGGTCACCGTGACTCCGTTGTGGACATTGTCATCACTGCTGCACAGTTCTCAGCCATTGCACTCCAGTGTCACTATGCCAGTAATTGTAGTCTTATTACAGTTTGTTTTATTGTTTTAATGTTTATCACTGTCAGATCAATGCCTTACCTTTTCTTTTGTTTCTTTTCATGATTTTCTATTTTGAAATGGCCGCAGAGGTAGTTATTTTTAACACGGTTAAATCTGATCCCAGTGAAATCTAATAAATGTTTGACCTATTTTGAATGCAGCTCAGAAGCACAGCATTAATATGTGACTTGAATATTAACGTTATGATTTGAATAGCAGGGACAAAATCTTCTGTCATTTCGGGGGGGTGGGGGTGGGTTTGACAGCAACACTGTTTGTTGCCCATATTTTTGTGTTTATGTCTTTGGAGAGTGTAACAAAAATGAATCTCTGTACATGTTTTCTATGCAGCCATATACCAGTGTTTCTCAGCCTGGTCCTTGGGGACCCCCAGACGGTCCACGTTTTTGCTCCCTCCCAGCTCCCTGCCAGAGAGTCCACATTTGTCACTGAGCAAAAACGTAGACTGTTTAGGGGTCCCCGAGGACCGGATTGACAAACACTGCCATAAATGGAAAGTAAATAAAGTTAAGGTAAACACAGTCCCTAACAGCTGGCTGAATTTTGTCAGAAGCCAGATCCACAGGATACAGACAAACTCACTTACAGAGCCTTAGCGCTTGGAAAGACTGGGTTATCCATTTCTGCTCTTCACTGTTCCATCCCTGAGGTTTGGGCTGGCCATGTTCAGCTCCAGAATGGGACAGCCAAAAGGATCATGGGATACAGGGACGAATGGAACAGCCAAAAGGATCAAGGGATACAGGGACCAATGGGACAGCCAAAAGGATCATGGGATACAGGGACCAATGGGACAGCCAAAAGGATCATGGGATACAGGGATGAAAACAGAAAAAGGGAATTTCTTTGGGACAGGCTATGATAGTGGCTTAATCAAATAGAATAGGGTGTTGGATTATATATGGGCAACAGGACACTCATCGGTGTCGGTTTGGAATTACTGGGCTGCCGGAGAAAAGTGCATTTGATCCTTTATATGGAACGGAAGTAAGGGAACGGTGAACTCATCACCTGATCTCTCCCCATTCAAACCCCCCAGCCCAGTTCAGATACATTACTGAGAGATCACAGAAGCACATTTCAGTCATGTTCATTGGGTCCCGCCAGACGGCTGCTGGAAAGCCGGAGAGATCGCCAAAGCAGCATCTTTGTTCTGCTCCAGCCTGCTTCCTGTCCACCAGGACCCCGTTCAGACGACAGATCACGAGAACTGTCATGCTCACAAGACATTTTTTTAAGCACAGGGATGGATTCTCAGCATCATTCCCACACTTTGATGAATGTCTAATCCGGCAGTGTTTCTCCGGATTCGATCGCCTCCCGCCCTATAGTAGCGGCGGCTACGGGCCTCTGCGCTGTCGGACTCCCAGATTGGTTCTGTCTGCATCAGAAGTCCCCAGACACGCCACCATCCCGAACCCGTCGTCTTCATCCATCGATCTACTCCCATCAAAGGGGTAATAATAAGCCTTCAGGAAATGAACAGACCAAATGACTCGGGAGGAAATGAGGAGAGCGACTGATGGTCTGATATTCTTTAACAGAAACCCCGCCCGCCCAAACAGACACACACACACACACACACCCTGCAGTCAATTACCCCAGATCACAGCACCAATGCACACCTGCCGTCTATACACCGTGATACTCGGACATAGCCCCGGGCAATCACAAAGCGCAATTTGTGTATCTGCATTGACAGAAACTAATTGTTCGTGTGAGCCCTAAGATTAAATTAAGGTACGTGACGGGGGTGTGAGTGGCTTTATGGCTTTGACTACTATAGTCAATGTCTCCTCTGCCTGTACTGAAGGATTTTATTAGTCGCTCATCTGACAGTGAGAAGCTCATTCAACTCCACGATGGGCTACGGTCCGGTCAAGGTCGAGAGGAACAGCTGAGAGTTTCACAGAACTATTTTTACTCCATCACGCATTCTGTTACTCCACCACTGTATTGTGCATGTTTGTGTACAGTGCGCGTATGTGAAACTATCGCCATCGTACACAGCAAGGATTTATTTGACCGTTCGGGGTGAAGAAACCGTGCGGGGGGGGGGGGGGGGGGGGGGGGGGCGGGGGGGGGGGGGGGGG
>JAODKF010000037.1:202325-217220 GCA_026779585.1 Mormyrus proboscirostris | reverse complement strand
ACCCAACATTCTATTGGCCTTTTTTATTGCTTCCCCACACTGGCAAGAGTGGGACATGGAAACATCAACATACACACTGAGATCTTTCTCATAATCAGCTACCTTTATTTCAGTGGAACCCGTAAAATATCTGTAATTTATATTTCTGCTCCCTGCATGGATTACCTTACATTCATCTCTGTTAAATTTCAAGTATCAGCCCAGTCGCTAATAAAATCCAGATCCCGTTGTAGCCTCTCTGCTGCTAGATCAGTATCTGCTACACTACACACCTTGGTGTCGTCTGCAAAATTAACCAGTTTACTGTATGTATTGGTGTCAATAACATCAATTACATCTCTGAATTTCATTTTTGACTCTGGTGCAGATAAGGGCCAGGAAAGGATCCAGTTTGCTGATCTCTGGTGATTTCTGAACATTTGGCCTGGATCTGGTTCAGACTCATGTCACTATGTGGGAAGACCGCCCCTCAGATTCTTTTCGCATCTGGTAAGTGACTGATCTTACATATATGATTATTTACAGTCCAACTGTAAGTATTTAGAACTCTGGACAGATTCTGGTGCAGATTCTCCTGCCGGAATGTCACTGGCACCCGGATTTAAGGAGATGCAAGCAGATCTGGCCCAGAATCAGTTGGTGGAAAGAAGAACACCCTAGTAGGAAGTAACTTTAGGAAGAACTTGGGTCAAAGGGGTAGCTCAGGCTCAATGACCGGTAAAGGCAGTCCAAAATCTGCAATAATGTACAGAAATGAGCGGGAAAGAGCAAAGTGAATCGCTATCTGAAATGTTGCGGTTCTGTCTATTGCACACTAGGTGTCAGTGTTTCCTCACTGCACAGAAATTCACACTAAGTAACGGGGAATTTTCCTCCCCTTACTCACAACAATTAGTCATTCTGTGTTTATACACAGAATTGCCGCCACGTCATGCATACTAAATTAGTACATGCTCATTGTATTTGGCAGCAAAACAGGAGACCTCCCCGTTGACACTAAGCCAATTAGCGGTGTTTTGACTCACAAATCTTAGGACCAACAAAAACTCCCAAGTCTAGGCAGTCCTGCAGCTGCATAGTTGCAGCTTAACCTGTGGTGGGCATCTTAAAGCTGGGGTTTTCAAACTTTTTTGACCCTTGGACTTTCTAACCCCCCCCCCCCACACACACACACACACGCACAAAAAATAGCCTCTAAATATAAATGGGGAAACACCTCAGCACTGGTGATGTGGGGGCCTGTTGATCTGCAATCCTCCTATTCTTGGTGACATACTTGTAGATAGACTTCATCTCATAATCTTCTGTTCTTTAGGTGGGTGAAGAATCTGTTCTCACAGCCACACTTTGTGGCACAGCGTAAACACACATTTCAAAGCATCTGAAGCCAACTCTGGGAAGTGTGACTGACATCCCGCCAAACCAGTGCTTGTGAATGGCATCAATCGACTGATTCTCCTCTTAGGCTTGATCCCTCAGGCACTGAAAGGTACCAGAATCGATTTTCCATCACAGTGCCAAGTACTCACAGTACTCAGGAGGTCTTCCAGGGGGCAGAAGATCACACTTCTGCCAGCTCTGTCCCTGCACGCCTTCATTCTGCTCTCTCACTCCACTTTTTCACTGTAGTGCAACAAGCACAGCATTCTCATAACAATGTATTGGTTGTAGGTTCAAATCCCAGGGAACCCAACTAAACTGTAACCATTCCTTCTACTGTAAGTCGCGTTGGATAAAAGTGCCAAGTAAAGGCCCCCCCCCCCGCCCCCCGCAATGACCTGGAGCTCATTGGTGCCCTTCCCCTGCACTGCCATGCGTAATGTGACAGACTCAGTAGACTGTATGTAATACAGGCCAGCCTAGAAGACCAATCTGTCTCAAAACAAGCAGTGGGGTGCCTATAGCTTTGCGCAATCAGAAAGTCGCATATGATAAGATCACAGCCCATACAGGTGTTCGTTTCCTAGTTCTTTGAAATGAGGCCTCTGTCATTCATGAGGCTGACGACTTTTATTGTAGCGTTAAACATCTCACTCAGCTTGGAAACTTCACTCTTTCGACACCAAGTCTCCCGGTGGCTTTTGTACACGGTAATACTGGGTGTGACTTTCCTCACATGCACTAGCAACGTGCTCTGATTACCAGTCATCGCTCTGACGGTTAGTGTAAAATGCAACATGTGCATTTATTTAGCAGGCACATCTATGCAAAGTAACGGTGAATTGTCAAAGCAACTAGGAGCCAATTAGGAGCCGGTCCAATTGAGGTTAAAGGCTTTGCTGCTTGAGTCTAAGAGTGAAATCAGACTGTCGGCCAGGGTCTTCAACTGATGATCTTCTGATCACGGGCACAGAGTCCTAACCTGCATTAGCTGCATACCGCCCCCACATTTACCGTGGTATATTATCGCTTTGCAGTAGTCCTCAAGCATTTTGAAGGTCTTCTCTTCCGTTGTGCTTCCAGGCAGTATTTCAGAAAAGGAATCCCTTCACGCATGGAGCTATTCTCGAGGTAAAAAATAAATTATTTTTATTTCATTTAACCTTTATTTAACCAGGTTTGTCCCATTGAGATCACAGATCTCTTTTGCAAGAGAGACCTGGCCAAGGTAGCAGCAACACAGTGTCAGTGCAGAGTCTTACAAAATATTAGATAAAAACATACTTAAGTCATACATTTGCATACAGCCAACCTGGTCTCCAGAGTCTTTATCAGAGTTTTAAATTCCTTCAGGGGTATTAAGTTGTGCAGACGAAGTTCAACTTGAAGTGAGTTCCATGCGTGCTGAGAAATCTGAATGCTATCTTTCCCAGTTCAGTTCTTACTTTAGGAACAACCAGATTTCGACTTACGAAATACCAGCGTCTGAGCCTCCTGGGGAATCTGTGTGTCCTTCTCCACTTGAACTGCAAACCGACCAGGTACATCCTCTGCCCGTCATCGTTTCACAGCCGTCACTCAAATGCGTTCCTCTGTTATGGTGCCGTTCTTCTTGCTTTGCTGAAGTCTAAGTGGAACCTTACATGAGCCATTGAAGTCCTTCTCTTTCAAGCCGTTTTTATATCCACCGTAACTCCTGAGAACATTTATTAGGTTTGGTTTTCGGATGGCTGTCATATGTCTCTCTAAATGTCACTTGAGTTTTTGCAGCCTCCTGCTCTTGTTGGATAGACAGGCTGAACACATCTCACCAAGTGCTACTAAATGCTCTGCCTTATCAGAATTCATATTTCACATACAGCCCTATCCTGGGTTGTTCGATGCCTTGTGCCCATAGCCTCATGGGGTACAGAAAATGAATGAATGGATGAATTAATGAATCAATGAATGAATCAATGAATATTTCACATAAATTTATTCATCGTGGCTTTTCTTGATTTTCCTCTCATTTGAGTTGCCAATTTCCTTCCTTCTTTGGACATGAATGGTTCTCATGTTATCTTATCTTAATTAGGAACTGGTCCATTTTGGTTTATTAGCTAACTTACAACTATTGTGAATTGAAGGGGTCAGTTATTGATCTACCAGCTCAAATGCGTTTTATGTGTTCTAACAAATGTACAATATACTTGGAATGTACTATTATCTTGGTCTTAATTGCAGGTGTTTTCCAGGATTTAACTATAGGCTAATTGTTCCTTTTTTATTTAAAAATTGTCATTAGACAAAGACATTACCAGCACAAATAATGCACCAACAGATGACCATTATAGGCAAAAATTTTCTTTACAAAAAAACTCAACAAATATAGCATGTTATTCCCCTCAGTTGCGAACACGAACTCAGGGTCTCTGTTCACTGACATTTATTTGCATATCCAGTCTGTCGAGCATGCCGTGAGAATTAGATAAAATAAAGTACATAAGTCATAAAATGAACTAGTAAAAATGCAGGCATTTTCCTAGAGAATAATCATTAATGGTTATCTCTCAAACACAAATACAGCTCGCGCACGCCATTATGTTGCAGATTACGAATCACTACTGCAGCATATGCCGTTAGCTAGACGGCTGGCATCTCCAATAAGTACAGTACAAAATGGACAGAAACTCTCATACCTCAAGAGGGGAAACGTCATGCTTATAGCTTAATAAAAATAACTCTCCATGAACATTACTACTGGAAACTTAAAACATTTTCCTCAGATGCATATTAAGCGCTGAGCTTAAACCAGAAAGACGAACCAATAATACTGTCCCGACCCCAAGATTATTAGTTCCGATATGGAAATATTAGACAGGTCCTTACAGGCATATGATCTTAATTATAATTATGTTAATCAAATAAATTATTCTTTATTTAAACAAATAATGCTTGTATTTGAGTAATTTTTAAATTGTTCTGGTATTTTATTACTTAATTAAATAAATTTAAAACAGCATATCTGACTCCAATGGCACAATGGTTACATAACAGATTTATAAAGAAATGGATAAATTCCACTCTTAGAATCATTTGGATTACAACAGTAATCTTTCACAGACCCCTGCAAGAACCTTCAAGGGCCCCCAGGGAGATGTGGGCAACTGAATTCTCATTTTCTCATCATGGTGCTAATTTGCCCTTGTGGCTCTCCTGGACTTCTAGCAAATATCAAATAAAATAATCTGCAGCTTGTTGGTCCAGCTTGTTCAAGGGGTCTTACAGACGATTAGCAGGCACAGTGCTGACATATACAAACGCCGAAAAGTGCAAAAAGAATTGAATCGATGAATCGATGACTCCAAAACTGATCTGTGAACGACGACGCGACAGCAGCAGTCACATGCCGTGTATCAGCTGACTTGAGTCAGGCGAATGACGTTTGAATGACTGTTATGCTTGTCGTCGTCCACATCACAGATCAGCCCCTACTAATAGATAGCAGCAGATGTGGCTCCTTTTGTGCCTGTAGGTTTATTTATTAATCTTTGAGTGATGAGTCTGTAGATGGGATGTAGGGCATCTCCACGTCAATCTCAGTGGTACCCAATATGGCAGCTGTGCTGAAAACAACAAGACCCCTGATATCCTATCTATAGTCTGGGGGTTGGCATACACCATGGAATAAGGTCCGCAGTCCTACTGTGTCACACCCGAAACAAGGAACACGACGTCATCATCTCAGTATCATTAGGAGGGGGTTGGGGTTACCCCAGGCCGCGTAGTCCCTGTCTCTTGAGACGCTTAATCTGTTGATCTAAGCAGTCTTTATGCATAGCAGCTGTGAGAGTATAGCACTTATTAAGGGGAGAAGAAGCAGGACCAAGGAGGGGCATTCATGTAGCCAGGCTCAGAGGAACGCCACCTTCCTGCGTTCCGGAAATGAGAGAAGCATCGAGTGTTCCTCGGGGCCTAGCAGCCGCCCTGTGTCTCCTCTGAGGGCCCGTGGATGGAGATCACGCGCAGGACGAGTGGTGGATAAGTGCCCGCCATCTTGGCCAAAGTGCCCCTTCTACCACAGAGAAGGTTCCCGTTCTTCTGGAGAGCAGTGGAATTAAGGGCCTCTTTCCACAGTTTCTATCCCTGGGTCCGTAATCCATCGCTGAAAGGGACTCTCGCTCGGGACGATAATCTGACAAGCAGGCTGACACACAAAGAGCGCAGGCACACACACGCGCGTGCATGTTCACCCGCGGACGGGGCCCCGGTCAGCCGCAGATAAGATGCAGTGTGTTTTCACATGTAAATGGCGTGGGAAGCCGGTGCCGGGGCTGCATTGTGGACCTCGGCGGAGCTCCGCGGCGACCCGCAAAGCACGGATGTTATCAGATGAAGCGTAGGCCCCCGGAGGGGGGCGGTTGGGGGGACTGGGAGAATGGACCAGCTGGTGGAGTCACGTGCAGGGGCCACTGAATAAACGACGCGGTGGGAAAACCCGCGATGGTGAGAAGCCATTGGCCACTGAGGGCACACAGGGAAACTGGCAAGGAAAAGGCACTGTGGCTGCCATGTTTATCAGACAATAAAAGAACAAACCACTGTGGATAAAATGCTTGTTTTGGTGTGTACAGCATTTCCCAGTAATGCTCTGTGTGTGAGCTGATTTCTGATTGGCTGTTTTATTCCCCTTATTTGTTAAGTTCTGTGATGTCATTCAGTTTTTGAAACCCAGTAAGGAGGATCTGGTGCCAAATGTCACCCTGTCTCTTTCTCATACCCTATTGTCTTATTGAAGTGTTCCAAGGCTTTCTCCATCTGGTGCCTGTCCTACCCACAGCCAGAGAAGTCGCATGTGGAGGAAATGCCCAAACCCCCCTCAACAACATATCTCTGGACTGGGGCTTTAAGGAGAAACTCTTTGACCTGGGGCTATTGTGAACTGCGACTGGGGCTTTCTTAGCTGGGACCCAGATACCGTGAGCTCTGAACTGAGAACTTGACACTGTGAGCTCTGTTGTGTTGGGGCCCTGACACTGTAAGCTCAGAGCGGAGGCCCTGACACTGTGAGCTGTGAGCCGGAACGCAGACACTGTGAGCTCTGCTATGCTGGGGCCCTGATACTGTGGCTCTGAGCTGAGGCCCTGACACTGTGAGCTCTGAGCTGAGGTCCTCTAACCAAGCCACTGTTTTTCCACGTCGTATAGCTGAAAACTCCTAGGGATAGGTTTGCCATGCCAGTTAGAGAGTTCTTAGGAAGGGCTTGGTGTGCTGGTGAATAAGTTCTACGGGAGGCTTTGGCGTGCCAGTTAGAGAGTTCTAAAGAAGGTTTGGCATGCTGTTTAGGCAGTTCTAAGGAAGGCTTTGGCATGCCAGTTAGATAGTTCTAATGAAGTGTTTGGCATGTCGTTTAGACAGTTGTAAGGAAGGGTTTGGCGTGCCGTTTAGACAGTTCTAAGGAAGGGTTTGGCGTGCCAATTAGAGAGTTCTAAGGAAAGCTTCGGCGTGCCAGTTAGACAGTTCTAAATAAGGATTTGGCATGCTGGTTAGAGAGTTCCAAGGAAGGATTTGGCGTGCCAGTTAGACAGTTCTAAGGAAGGGTTTGGCATGCCAGTTAGAGAGTTCTAAGGAAAGCTTCGGTGTGCCAGTTAGACAGTTCTAAAGAAGGGTTTGGCATGCCGGTTAGAGAGTTCTAAGGAAGGGTTTCGCGTGTCGGTTAGAGAGTTCCAAGGAAGGATTTGGCGTGCCAGTTAGACAGTTCTAAGGATAGGTTTGGCACGCCTGTTAGAGAGTTCTAAGGAAGGGTTTGGTGTGCCATTGAGAAAGTTCTAAGGAAGGCTTTGGCATGCCAGTTAGACAGTTCTAATGAAGTGTTTGGCATGCCGGTTGGATAGTTCTTGGGACAGGTCTGGTGTGCCGTTTAGACAGTTCTAAAGAAGGGTTTGGCGTGCCGGTTAGACAGTTCCAAGGAAGGATTTGGCGTGCCAGTTAGACAGTTCTAAGGATAGGTTTGGCACGCCTGTTAGAGAGTTCTAAGGAAGGGTTTGGTGTGCCATTGAGAAAGTTCTAAGGAAGGCTTTGGCATGCCAGTTAGACAGTTCTAATGAAGTGTTTGGCATGCCGGTTGGATAGTTCTTGGGACAGGTCTGGTGTGCCATTTAGACAGTTCTAAAGAAGGGTTTGGCATGCCGGTTAGACAGTTCTAAGGAAGGCTTTGGCGTGCCAGTTAGACAGTTCTAAGAAAGGCTTTGGCGTGCCGGCAGGGGAGTCCTAAAGACGAGTCTGAGTTGCTGGCTAGAGAGTTGTAAGGATGGATTTGACTGGAGACTCTGTACAACACATACATGAGCCTCCTAACGCCACCTAGACAATAGCTCAGCAAATAGGAAATCTAATAAGCAAATGAATGGACTCCGCTGAATGATCGGATTGTATTCATATACATGGATCCATGTAGCTGCCATTTACAGATGAAAGAGTGCACCCCCACACTCCTACCCCCAGTCTGTGTTTAAGGGACAAGTAGGAATCCGGCCGGTGGCAGTCAGTGTAAACACACGGGAATGCATATTAATGAGTAATCCTCGCTCCCCAGGGTCAGCCACCTTTGTTTGTGGCCCTGTGGATGTCTCTCTCTGGGAGCAGAGTGACAGAGAGCAGCTGATGTCCTTCCAAGGCTTGCTGGGGGGGGGGGGACGCGGTCCCTCGACATCCCCATCTTGACGCAGATCTGATGGCTGTGGGATGCGAAATTGGAATCTCTTGTTTTTTTTCCCTCTCACAAGACAGTATGGTCCCTGGTGGAGGAGTGTGGCAGGCAGAAGCTGTCTCACCAGGGGGGGGTCAGGGCTCCAAAAAAAAGTGCCCCACTGGATAGATAGACTACACTGTGGCCATGTGACACCTGACGTTCGCTCATTATGAAGTATTGATTGGTGTTTCGTTTCCCTGGCCTGGAGAATGGAGATGTGCATTCAGGCAGACAGGAACAGCTGTGGGCACTCCAAAAAGGTTTCCCTTTTGACGGTACTCTGGTGAGGAAGAGAGGGAGGGAACTGCGAGAATTGCATCTGTCATTTTGAAACATTCCAGAGTACAAGGTGTGATCTCCAACACTTTTAACCATAGAGATGCAGACATATTGTGTAGATGGGGGAGGGGGGGCAGCAAAGAAAAAGAGGGATGACTGGATGAAAAGCAAAAGAGGAGAAGCATGTGGTGAATTATGGCCTGCTTCTCCGTCAGCAAGAGACCCCATCTGTCTCTGCACTCTGGGGGTGTAACCCCTCACTGCTGGGCCCAGCGTCCAGCCCAGCAGTCCCCCCAGGACCACGCTAAGAGAACCGACCCATTCATCAGAGCTGGGCTCACTGCGAGCCCTGATTCTGCCTGTCCACCTGGGGGTCTGCCTGCTGGTCACTGCACCAATCGAGAGAAGGGATGGGGAACACATAGGCTCTCTCTCTCTCTCTCTCTTTCTCTCTCTCTCTCTCTCTCTCTCTCTTTCTCTCTCTCTCTCTCTCTCTATCTCTCTCTGTCTCTCTCTCTATCACACACACACACACACTCTATCCTCTCTTTCAGGCTTCATTCCTTCCATCTCAGGGCTGCTTGATAATTGCTATGACTAGCTCCACTAGGATGGGGGGGGGGGCTTGTCTTTTTTTATTGCAGATGCTGGGGTGTTTGTTTAACAGCTCAGGGAATCAGGAGGAGAATTGGGCCCAGGCCGGGAGAGGTCAGGTCCATTGTACCGGCAGGGCACTCGCAAAGCGTGCCCCCCCCCACCTTCCTAATTCCCATTGCCTGCCCAGAGCCACCCCCGCCCGCCAGGGGCACCACGTCCCGCATGGGGCAGGAGCATGCCGCCACTGTCGCTGAGGCAGCACGCAGCTGCCCCCGAACAGCCGATTTATCATCCAACCCCCATTACACCACAACGACAGCGGAGGGGGGGTCGATAACTCAGAAGGCATCCGGGAAGCAACCTGCTGCCATCCACATTCCCCCACCACTGCACCGCCCACGATCTCAATGCAACAGGCTGACGGCTGCCACAGACCCTGCCCCCCTTTGGCAGGGTCTGTCCTCTCTTAATTCTGGCAGGCTGGTCACCAGCTTCTCCACCAGTGCCCAGCAATGCTTTCCTGACTCCGCCCTCTAACACAGCAACCAATCAAAGGCACATATTGCTTAATGGGTGGGGGCGAACCGTCGGCTGATTGTGGCCCTTTCTTTCATCATCATCATCATCATCATCATCATCATCATCATCGTGTTCGCCATTTTCCCCCCTCTTCTCCTAGTAGGGTTACAGTTATTTTGACACATCATGATCATGATGTTGTTGCACATAAATTTGCTGAACACTAGGGGGTGAAAAAACAGCACATTTAGCAAAGCTATTTGAAATGCTGTGTTTTCTGTAGTTGCCAGAACATATTTTTCCTTACACCATGTACATGTCGAATCACTTTTGAAGTTCTTTTACGTACTTCTTTGATTTCTTTTATAGTCAGAGTACGATGAGTTCATTACAGCTCACGACTGTTTTTTATCGTCTTATCAAACAATCAGTATTCATCCGTCTTGAAGAGTAGCTTTCAGCAACGGCTCACCCACCAGGAGACCGGGTGCGGTGCAGAGAGTTAGCCAGAATTGAGCCACCCTCTAGACCCGTGTCATGAGGCGGGGCCTAACCCCCGAACCCGTCCAAAGGGGGAGGCCCAGGCAGGGTGGCGGGGGGGGTGAAAGAGAGAATATATCCTCACACACATCAGTGGCCAACAATGGCTGGTCTTTTTTGTGCACGCTGGCCGGAGGGTGTGTGGGTTTGAGGACAGGGTGGGGTTGGGTAAGGGGGGGCCTGGCTGGTGGGGAAATCCCATTTGGTCCCTTTCACAGGGCCGGTGATTGAGCGCTCTTCAGGATTTGCCATGGTTGTCTCAGGCCATGGCAGCTGTCCTCTGGGGGGGGGAGTATACTGACCCGTTCCACATAAAAACGACCAGCCATTGAGGGCCGAAGGCAAGGTCCAGGAGAAGCGGGGAGCGTTATGAGCCCCCGCGTTATTCACTGGGAGGGACACTGCAGCGCCACACTGTATCAGAGGCACCCCACTTTCAAGAGCATAACCCCCACCCCCCACCCTATTCCTTCACCCTCCTGGTACGTCTGGTCCAGCGCAGCGCAGCCACAGACGGCCGGGGCTCCTTTCAGTCCAAACGGACAATGCCTACGCTGGAAGCGACCGTGTAGCGCTGGCTGGATGGGTGCTGTGGGTAGGAAGGGGGGGGGGGGTGTTCCCCGTGCACAGATTGTGATTTTCCCAGGTGAAATGAGCCACGCGGTGTATCTCAGACCCCCCCCAGCCCAAAACAAAAACTGTGTTAGAAAGGCGGGCAGCTCTCAAACAGCTAATGAACCGAGGCTAAGAAGACAATTGTTGCCTTTCCATGCCCGACTCTGGCTTTTGGCACGGGGTCACTTGCAACCGAAACAACGCTCTGAAATGCTGAGCTCCTCAGGGGAATAAGCTCAGCAGAGCTGCACGTTAACCGTTTACGACCAAATGCCGTGTATCGTGCTTTAGCGTGGAGGCGAAGACCGCGCAGGAGAAGACAGGCCCGATACGGAAGCCAGGAGATCCATTCGAATTGGCAGAGTTTCAGAATTGCATAGAAAGGAAGATGATTCGTTTAAAACTCACTCCTTATCTCAAACCACCTGTTGTGATGGTGGAAACTGCACCTGATGCACTTTGTGTCGTCATACTGTGTTTATCCAAAGGTTGCTGGTTCTCTGTCTAGCTGGCCTCTGTTATGTTAGTGGTTATTAAGCAAGTTGTGTTTGGACAGTCCTGCTAGTCAAATGCGACGCCTAAGAAAGTCCTTCAGCATGTCCCAGCAGCCAGGCTATGTGAAGCCCCCACTGCTTGAACTTCTGCTAAAATTCTCACTTGAAGGGTTAAAATCAGGGTTTACTTCTGTCCTGCAGCTTTGCAGCAATACGTTTTTATTAGCTTCTGCTACACATGCAAAATACCAGGTGTGCTGTTTTACAGCTTAACCACTTCAGCAAAGGCTTGAACTTGGAAGGCCGCCCACCTCATAGACGTCAAGAGCAGGCTGCTGTCGCTGATATGTCACATCTTCGTGTGTCACTGCTGGACACAGGGGGGAAAATCCCCCACAAATTCTGAATCATCAGTTTGTCAGGGCACCTGGGACGAGGGGCAGCGGTTCAGCTGCACTCGGGTTCGGCTGATGAGGTTTGTGGACTGCATCAGTAAATGAGTGAGTGAATGAGTGAGTGTGGAAAAATGACAGGTGCATCATTGCTCGGTCATCACTACAGGTGAGCTCATTATTCAGATAAGGAATGAAGCTCCACCCCCTTCTAAAGATGGCAGAACGACCACAGAAAGAGCATCGACCTTGGAAATCCGCAGGTGTGTGTTAATGCTTTCTTGTGGCACACTGATCTTGGTACAGACATGTGGTGTTAGCCTGGAGTTCCATCAATTCCGTTTTGTCCCTGGAATCCAGTACAGCACCGTTTCCCTGCCCAGTCTGCAAGGACCCTCAAATGGTCCGTATTTTAGCTCCCTCCCGATCAATAACGCTGAATACCTGTTACGGGGGTGTTGGCAGCTGGGAAAAAGCAAGATGTGGACTATCTGGGAGCTCATCCTGTTAACTGGGGTGCAGTACATTCAAAACAGGAGGCTGCTTGGGATGTCCCCATATGTCCCCACAATGTGGGAAAACCTTTTACTTTTTAGCTTGTGGCAGGTCCCCCACAATATAAACCTCAATTCTAAAAATCTCAGTCAAAAAACTAAAAATTCCCAAAATCTTGTATTTTGTTTGGTTACTTATGGTTAAGGCTGGTCAGCGGTTACGGTTGTCATTGTTGGGATTAGGGTTATGCCCATAAAAGTGAATGGGGAGTCCTTACAAAGATATAGATACTTTGTGTGTGTATTCGTGTGTGTGTGTGTGTGTGTGTGCATGTGTGTAGCAGGTCACACACCAGCACCGCTGCTTGCTGAACCATAACGACCCCACGTTGCTAGGCAGAAGCTGCCCCCCCGGTCAGAGGTGGGGGTCCCAGTAGCCACGCCTCATGGTAATTAATATGAGGCCCTGATGCAGCCATCTGGGATATCCGTAGCTCCCAGGGTTCCAATGCTGCTCCCACGCATGCTTCACGCTGCACACCGCATGCCTGCAGTCCTTGAGTTGCGGCCGGTGGCCGGGCATGGGTTCAGTGGAGGAGGGTTAGGTGCTGGGCCAGTGACCCCTGTGCCCTCTTTTCCCTTTTCAGAAGCTCAGCAGAGTCCAGCCCTTCCTGCGTTTATGGATTTATTGCCCTTTTGTCAGGATGCGGTGCTTCAAATGGGTCGTACCAAGTTGGGGACGATCCAAAGCACGGGTAGAGAGGGGGATCAAGGTCCCTAGTGACCCTGAGGAGCTTCATATACTTTAATTCTAGTGGATTAATTGTGAAAGAACAGGTGACATGAGCCAAATCTCCAAATAATCACACAGCTTGTTACAATCAGGTCATATTTTCCTAAACAAGACTGGGCAGCAGTATCTCTTGGATCAAACAGAACAGCAGCAACAACAAACAGGAGCACATGACCAACGAGATTGATTGTAACACCATCAGAAGTAACGTGCGTCTGTTTCAAAACCCTCTGTGGGAAAATGGTTATGGGCATTTAGGAAGCCCTAGATCATGGGGAAACCTGTGAGCTTCATGGAACAGATCAGCATGGCATGAGGATGTCAGCAGTGGGTTTGGTTAAGGTTAGAGTTAGGTTAAGTTTGTTATTCTTCAAAATGGCTTAGGTCAGTGTTTCCTAAACTGCGGTGTGCATACACCCAGGGGTACGTTACCTCATGACTGGGGGTATGCCAAACATTCTCAGATTACAGTTATTCATTTAATCAACTAAAATGATGAAGTACCACTTTCTCAATGGCATTTCCTTTTTTGTCCACTAGAGTGCGTAGACCAAAATGGTGAAACATTAAATGTCTCATACTGTGCTAATGTATACAGTCTGTATTTGTGCATGCTTGTGTACGTGCAGAGCTAGAGGCAGTGTGCAGATGTAGGCTGAATATCTGTGTGAGGGCACACGACTGTAAAAAGTTGAGAAATCACTGGTTTGGGTTTAGCAAAAGGACAGGAGGAGGGAGCGACAGGTGTATAAGTCAGCGTGAGAGCACCGTGCTACATCCCTGCTATATTTAGGGGTGACCAATCATATCCCTCACCTGCTGATTCAGAACTTCGGCAGACTGGAGAAATAAAATGGCAGACTTTATCTAGGTCAGCGCCAGTGCAAGATATATGCACTCTTCTGGGCAGTTAATCCGTTATCCTGCCACACTCTCCCCTAGGCAGAAGGGCTGAAGAGAGAGGCAAGGTCACAGAGGAATGGATCCAGGATATTGGTAGATTTATTGACTTTGCCTGCTCCATTCTACAGGCAAAATACAGACCACTTATGATAAGACTTCAGTAACGGCAATAGTGAAAAATTGCCTTATAAATGTCATGAGTCACTTGGATATAAAGACGACTTGGGTCGCACTTAAATTAAAACAATAACCTCCCTGTATTGCTTGTCTAGCCATAACTTATTTGAGATGACACAGATCACCGACCTTTATCAGATTATGAAGCTTCCTGTTTGCTTAAATGCCCTCCCCCATGGGCGTCATAGTAACCGGCACAAACATCTTCTCTTGGTTGTTGCTTAGTATAGCTTATTTTTGACTCCGTCATTGACTGGGCACAACTGCGACCCCACACCTAGGGGCTGTTACAGAGAATGCATGACCCAACACCGTAACTGCCCCAGAAACAAAGGGTGGGCAAAAACAGTGGGGCAATAAAAGAAAAGCACACAGCCTCTGTGCTGTGTGGGGGTCAGGAGCCAAACTTATTCTGTGAAAAGTGAAGGACCAGAAAGGCCAGCTGATTAAACCCCTCTATGCAATTATGCTGCCGGGGTCAGGAGCTCGAGTTTGTGTCTGTGTCTGCAGAAAGGAAGTCAAATCCACCCCTCATTATATGTTCTTCTCTTCTCCAAAGACCCCTGGTTCTTCTCAGAACAAGGGGTTTTCTTCCAGGACAAAAGGGAGACAAGGAAGGAAGGCAAAGGAGGAGAGTCAGCAGGACTCATGCCATTAATCTGGGAGGCGCAGTCCAGGCTGGCTGGAGAAGACGCAAATCCTGCTCTGGTGGGATGGAGACATCGGCCACTCAGGAGATTAGGGACGTACCGTTTGGTCATCTCAGCGGGACTGGGGACTGTCCCCCCACCCCCTGCCTCCTCAGCAAGCAGGGCCCCAACGGGCAGCCAGAGCAAAATGGATTTGCAGGTCTGTCTCCAGTTACCGGGACCGTGCTGCTGCATCGACACACATCACGATCCAGCCGTCCATGGCTCTGTGGCCCGCTATCCACGGCCACCACGACCCCATTGGGTGACGTGTGGAAGTGTAAGAGTGGAGT
>JAODKF010000037.1:186875-201850 GCA_026779585.1 Mormyrus proboscirostris | reverse complement strand
ACACCTCGCCCCCTCCACTACCAAGACCCAGCCAGACCATTCGCTTCAGCACGCGTTGGCCTGCGCCCCACGAGGGAGAGGCACATTAAATGCGGCCCCCCTCAGCCATGCAAGCGACGCGCGGGGAGGGGTGTATGTATGGAACCATGTCTTTGTGTGTGTGTGTACGTTTGTGTGGTTTTATAAACAAGTATAAAGAATGCTGGTATGGATAGAGGGAACTATTTATACCAAGTTATATAAAGACCTGACTAGCGTCTCGTCCAGGATGTACTAGCCTGCACCCCCCACCCCACCCCCCACAACCCTAACAGGGGTAAGAGGTTGGAAAATGGATGCATATCAGACGTTTTTGGAACATGAGAGTCATGCTTATGTGTGTGTCTGAGGGTTGTGTATACATTACATTGTGGGTACCAACTGTGATAAAAACCTGTTATTTTGATCTTGTAGGGACCATCCTTTCGGTCCCTGCAAGAACTAAAAAATGTCAAAAGTCTTGTATTTTGTTTGGTGATTTATGTTTAAGGTTAGGGCTAGGTAAGGGTTAAAGGTCATCATGTTGGGATTTTCCCCAAAGGTATAATTACAAACCTGTGTGTGTGAGTGTGTGTGGACACATACTAACACATACTAACCTTGGACCCGTTATTTTTTTACCTTATGGTCATATAAAAATCTGTGACTGCAATGAAAAAACTAAAAATGCAAAAACTCTTGTATTTTGCTTGGTTACTTATGGTTATGATTAGGGCTGGTTATGGGTTAAGGTTGTCATAGTTCGCATTAGCATTTTTCCCATCGAAATGAATGAGTTTATATGATTACAGAACTCTGTGTGTGTGTGTGTGTGTGTGTGTGTGTGTATGTGTGTGTGTGTGTGTGTGTGTGATTGTATGTGTGTGTACGCATGCGTATGTGTACGTGTATGATTGTGTGTGTGTGCGCATGTATGTGTGATTGTGTGTGTGTGACGGTGTGTGCGTGTGTGTGTGCGTGTGTGACGGTGTGTGTGTGCATGTGTGTGTGTGTGTGTGTGTGTGTGTGTGTGTGTTTGTGTGTGTGTGTGTGTGTGTGTGTGTGTGGGTGTGTGTGTGCGCGTGTGTGATTGTGTGTGTGTGACGGTGTGCATGTGTGTGTGTGTCTTTCATGCATTTCAGGGTGACCCCAGCGTTGACCATATGCCGCCTGTGACATGCTTCAGGTTTTCTGTAACCCTGCACCAGGTAAGTGGTGACAAGATGGATGGATAGATGGATGGACGGATGGATGGATGGATAGATGGATGGACAGATGGATGGATGAATAGGTGGGTATATGGATGGATGTTTGGATGGATAAAGTTTTTTCATGCATGAAGTGTGTCTGCAAATATCAGCCTGAGATTATGTCAGCTCCTCTACAGACTGTCAGTCAGCTAAGGTACATAGAGCCATGAGTGCATCTGTCTTAAGACCCTGTGTGTTTACATCACGCTCGTGCCTTTTTGGCTATGGACTGTAACTACTGAATGTTTGGCATGAAAGACCAGACCTTCACCTCCCTTTACCTAAGAGTACAGGCCACTGCATGTCTCATCTCAACATCACCAACAGACTCTCATTATATCCTGAGGCAAATGGATGGTCTAATTCCAGAACAACCACTGAAATATGAGGAGAAAGGGATAGGAGGGGACGCCAGCATTTCCAGGTTGAAGATCCATCTAGATCTGAGCTCTTTGCTTCCTGCTAGCAGTATATAAATGCCTGCTAGTGCACCCCGCAACTCTCCATTTGACTGGAGGAACACAACCACAGTCACAGTCCTAAACACAGGACTGTTAGAGGAGCATCATGGGATTCTGGTGGAACAGAAAAGCATCCTTAGTGTAAACAAAAGATAGTGATGGTATGTTTAGCAAGAAATGACAGGAAATAGACCCTCTGCCATCCGGCCCAGGGCCAAACGCGCGTTCCTGATCGACAGAGCCCCACGTGAGTGTTCAGTTGACTCAAGAACGTGTGTCTCAGTCCAAAAGCCTCTCCAAGTCTAAGAATCTGGCTGCCTTGTTTTTTTTCTGTGCTCTAAATGGGTCTGGTGGGGGTGTGGGCACCAATTTGATGGATCAACAGTGAGCCAGAGAGGGAGGGGGGCAGAACGCGGGTGGGCAGAGGGGAAAGTAAAAATGAGACAAAGGGCGATCCCTTCTGCATCGTCTGCTGCTCCACGACTCGGTTCCAAACCCCTTTTCTCCTCCCGCTAATTGGCCACCCAGGAGTTGATTGGGCCAGCCCTCTCCCTCCCTGCCAGCACGCCGGACTCTTCCCATTGTGCGGGCGGCACATAGCCCTTCTAGCAGCTCGATGTCAGCACCCCGACGCAAAGCATTGTTGCCGTGGTGAGCGATGGCGACCTGGAATCTGCGGCCTGTCAGACGGGGGCTCTGAAAAGCTCCCATTGGCCAGGAAGATTTTTATAACATTTGCCCTCAGAAGATAACCTTAGCAAGGCAGCCCTGTAATCACATTTAGTAGTGAATGGGGATGTATGTGAATAATGTAAACGAGAAGTCGTGTAGATAAATAGACCACCTACGGATCTCAGCAACTTACGCTTCCTTAATATGATAAATATGATTGTATCTGTAAAAGGTGTGGGCACACGCCATTATCTCAGGTTTCCAACATAGCTGAGAAGGTACGTTTCTATTGTGAGACTATAATCACATGTGAGATGCCCTTAGATAATGAACGTTTGCCTGTCGAGACTCAAGACTTCTTTATTGTCAACACATCTATGTACACGTCATGTACACATTGCGTTGAAATACCATTTCCCTTGAGGCCCCTTTTGCGTTACACATAAATACAAACACAACAAATAAATATATAATATCAACAACACAATACAATACAATGCAATATAAATATTAAAAGTGTACACTGAATTTGATTTTCCACACATGCGGTCTGTGTCTCTGTCCAAGTGCTGTCCAGATATCTGAAGGATGGACCCAGGACTTTAGCCCTTAAAAATGAGCCAGTAGGCAGGGACATGGAACCTCAGTACCATACTGAGATTTCACCAAAGGAATTTCTTTAGGCAGCCTTTGATAGATAAGCGAAAAAATATCCCATTGTGTCCCATTTGTCAATTAGGAATTGAGAACAGGGGGGCACTCCCGGCCGCTCATTTGGGTGGCTGCTGAAAAGGGCCAGTTTATTTTCTTTAGGAGGGGAAGCAGTGGAAGTCAAAGGTAATTTGATTGTCATTCAGTCCCATATGGTGACAGGGCTGTCCAGTAAATCCTGCCTGGCTATGAACAGGCCGGGACCCTTTCAGCTCCACAACTGCGGGATAGCAAACACACTGAATCTGGTTACGGAATAATAAGGGAAGCAAACAAGGCAGGGGCTGTGGGGGTGAATCTGGCAGCAAACACAGCCAATGCTCACCAGCGCCTCTCTGGGCTGGCAAAGTCCATCTGGATCCTTTATATCCACCATCACTGACGAGGCAAGATAAGCAAATTCCTCAATAGACAAAGACAGATGTCTCTGTTCCTACAAGCTCTTCATAAGTTACACATACACTTTGTTGGGACAAAGATTATCATCCTACCGCCTGTTTCATCAGTTACATTAATGAAATTCAGCTGGCCCTAAAAAAATCACCTCACCAGCCACCTGCTAGATGAAACCAAGGAGTTAGTGATTCCAGCTAACTAAAGGTTTGCTTTTTACTTCCGGGACTCGACCAATGGGTGGTGACGATACAGGAAATGGAATTCTGCAACTTGATGGCCATGACCAATCAGGTACAGATCAAAGGAGTCAGACCTCAGGCTGTTCTTCTGGTTTGTGTACACACACATATGTCTGTGATGAATGATTTCCATGATGCCAAAGTTGGGGTAAGTGGGGGAGCGAGCAAATGATGAAGTTAAATATTTTGATTTGGGCAATTTCGGCAATCCTTCAAACTACGTTCAGTTAATTGCAAGAATATAAGCACCCTAATGCCCGTAATTATCGCACTGGCCCATGTTTCTCTCAACGCGGCAGCTCCGGGAATTGGCCAAGTTTGAAGCTCAGGGCCTCATATGTGCATTAAAGTGTCATTTAAACATAAATCTCGCTGCCACATGTCCCGTTTGAGGTGCACGTCAACGCGGGATAATTAATGAAGAAGAAGGTCTGGAACATTCCTTCCAGGGGCGAAAGACAGGTAGCTGAGAAAGAGGCATGCATTTAACCATCTCGTGAACCAGGCCTCTGCAAGCCTGCTGGAGAGAGGTTGGGATTCAAGTTTGGGCTTATGGGCCTAAAACCCAAGATCACTGGAGGAGGGAGCAGCGTACCAACAAACGACACACGCTCGGAACCTGAGCTCCCCCGGCCCACAACCTGGCACGGTGGCGCTGAACACGCCAGTGGCATGCTATGACCGGTGGTGGCGCGAGGCCTGAGCAAACCTGGCATTTTCCAGAGATGCCGGACCACTAGGGGGCACACTGTTGTAGGCGGTGAGGACATGGTGATGGAGAGATAACACCTAGACTGGTGCAAAAATGAAGCATATAAAATTAAAATGGGGTACAGAAGAGGTGTCATGAGTGTCAAAAAGATTGAAAATCTACCAAAAATTACATCTTTTTTTTTAGTAGCTGGCTGTGAGGATCAGGAGAATATGGCTGTAAACTCTGGTGGAACATCCTCACAACAGAGCCAGGCTGATGTACAACAGCTTCCTGCCGGAAATGATAGAACAGAAGAAGTTGAGATGATCAAAGTGATCAAAGGATTGGCAAGATCCTCAAACTCCAGCAGTATCAAAGAGGGGGCGGCATTTGCTAGTTTTTTGTCGGGGATGCTTGATTTGCACACACCAGCCCTGGCTATGACCCTTCCCGAAATTTACCTTGGTAAATCTTACAGGCATGGGGGACATGAAGGAGCTCAGTAGGCTAAACCTCTGTGGCTGTGATCGGAAAGTAGCGGGTTCCAGCTCAGCTTTAGTAGAATAGTCACATCTGGGGTCCTTTGGGCAAGGCCCTTAACCCTTCGCTGGGAAGCTTGCTCTCACCTTCATGTGCATCGTGGCGTGCAAGGAGGGTTAGGTGAGAAGAGAATTTCCCCACAGGGGTCAATAAAATGTTATTATGTTGGATCTGCAGCTTGCAGGTAGCTCTAGATGACTTGTTATAAAGCAGAAAGTCTGCTAAAAACACAACCTTGGTAGGTGCTGTGGGGTCGAGGCTTGGGAAGACCTGTGTTGCATCAGGTCAGCCCCTCAAACATGACCTTTGACATGCTATGCAGCTTTCCAGTAGCTGGGGAGTAAGCAAATTATACTGACCCATCCCTGATCTCCACTCTGCTTGGGAAAACGATTAACACCAAAGCAAACTTTCTTTGGCCTGGTGTAATGGAGTAAACCTTTTCACAAAAGGCTTACATGTAGGAACAGCCTCACTGGTCCAGGTCCCAGAGTTGTGGGTAACCTGATTAGTCAACACAAATACCAATCAAACCCATAAACGCAGGGGGGTAGTGGCTGGGTCACCTGTAGCCAGAGGTGAATAACTCAGGTCTAGAAAGTACAAATCCAGACCAAGGTTTGGTTTCAACCAACCAGTTGAGTATAAAGAGTCACAGAGTACTCAACTGGTTGGTTGAAACAATCTTGTTCTGGATTTTTATGCTCTGGACCAGAACTACCTACCTCTGCCTGTAGCTTTTAGATTGTACAATGTAGGGACCAAAATGTGAGCTATCATGCCAAGTCTGTCATGTGTTGTATGAGCGGTCGTCACCATCATGAGGTCAGATTGCCCACCTCAAGGTCACCATGCCTTTGGGACACGTCTTTCTGCTTCAGGAGGACTTGCCTTTGGAGTCACAAAAGGATCCAGAGTTCCCGCAAGTGCAGCTGAACAGAGACCTGACAGAAATGAACAGCTTGTGGTTTTTGGTGACTCGAGACATGTTCTTTCTTCATGCTGGGGGGGGGGAGGGGGGGGAGATTGATGAAAACAAAGACAAAGAGCAATATCTATGAACTGGTATTCCAGGGATGCCGGTGTGTGAATTATAGTAGACAGCTCTGGAAGCCAAATTTCCAAAAAAAGCCACTGTTTGCAGACTGAGAACGTACACTTTCACAAAAGTACAGAGTACCCCACAAAGATCCAAGATAAGTGTTAGGGGTGGATCGTAAGCTCTGATTTATTAGGGTGCGTGGGGGGGGGTGTTTACCTGCCAGAGGTGCTGGATGAGGTTGTGAGAGCCTAGAAGAGCGTGGAAGTCAATTCCCCAGAGCATGAGAAAACCACAACGCCCTTTTCAACACATGTGGCAAGGAATGTTTCATTTACTCTTTTAAAGTGGGTCTTCTCTGGACATTCAAAACATGAATGTGTTTTCATATTGGTTTGTGATTCAATGTCCCTTATAAAACACAGTTCTTTGGTTTATTTAATTACATGAATTTATCTGATTAAAATCTTTCAATTAATTTCAAAGCTCTGTAATACTGCCATTGTCTCCCAAATTAATTTGCTCTTGAGTCAAAAGGAAAAGTCCTATATATATTCTGGAAACTCCATCCAAATAAATTGTTCAGGATGGAGGGCATATGATTCTCATTTACATATAAAAAATCTGTCCAATATTCAGGACAATATTCAACTAAAATATAAACTCCATATATTTTCAAAATGAGCCAGTCGTATCTACACTGTTTTGCATGGCCTGAAGCAGCTCCCCCTGTTGGCCGGGGGCCTGAAACACACCAGGCATTTCAGAAGCCCAGGCCAGCCCTTCAACGGACGTCCACAAACACAGAGCAAACTGCTGAAGGACAGCCTTTCGATCAGAGCCTGCGAAGCAACAGCCACAGTCTTCCACACAGCTGCCGCTTGGGAAAAAAAATGGCCTGAGTTCAAGGTAAACAAGACGGCCATTAAGTTTCACAATCTACTAAATAAGCCGCTTGGGGTATTGTGGAATGGTGGGGGGGGGACAAGTAGGAGAGAGCTGTGGCACTGTCCTAGGCATGTTTAATTAAATTCTGGAAGGGGCTCAAGGTACATCTGCACAAAATGACCCTGTGGTTGAAAAGAGGGATTAAGGGTGATGGTGTTAGCTGGGATGGGGGGGTCAACTGTGGGGTTTGGGGCGAGAGCAAGTTCATTAGACTGCAGCCAGGGGAAGCAGCGAGGGTGGGGAAGGGGGCGGTGGCTGTTCTGGAGGGGGGCATGTGGGCGTGATGTACAGGCCAGGCTGGAGATTTACAAACATTAATTAAAACCGATTCCATCAGGCCCACAAAGCAAAACGACGCAACCAACGACATGGAGGGGAACATGCCACCTCAGGCATCAGCCCTGAGACCTGCCGAGTCCTGCAGTGCCCTGGGCTTCCTTACAGTTTGTGAATGTTGGACGTTCACTCTGCTCATAGGATTGAGTCGAGTCCTGGCGTTCTGATGTTCTTGGAGGGAGCAAAGAATAGACAGATTAGGAGAGTCTGAGATGATCTAACCAAGAGGCACTGGGCCTGAGACCAGGAGAGTCTTTATGGGTCCAACAGAAAGACAGTAGAAGAATCAGAGCAGGTGCAATAGAGAGAAACTTACTCTGTCCAACAGAGAAGGTCCAGCTAAGATACCAAAAAGGTCAAAGTAAGTCCAGTAGAGCCAAGCAAGATGAGACATTGCTTTCCTTGGCTACCAAGTAGACAGGAACAGTTTTGCCTGCTTGTGCCAAAACATCAGGTCAGGTGTGACATCATTGCCGTTATAGGATCACTCTGGAAAGGTTACCCAGCCTCAGCACCAGTAGAGCCTTGGATCCCAGTATGTCCCAGACCAGGCCTCACAGCTATGGGACAGGTTTTGGACATCAGGCATAATCAGCAGCATCAAGCTGCGAGTTTAGAGCTATTCTACATTTAAGAGCCTCTAAGTTTAGGTTCAGCTGGCCAAGAGTGGGAAAGCTTCCCTAACTCAGTTACATTTTGGTTGGCTGACTCATTATCGGCACGCATAGGTTTTTATCTCCTCAGCCAGTTTATTTGTTTTTCCCCCAGCGAGGACAACTCCATGCAAACTTTACTGCAAATAACCACTAAATGTTTTGCCCGCCGCCCCCAAACGCCCTGACAAGCATTGGTCCTCTTGCAGATCCACTAGTGTGGCTGACGTCTTCACCGTCAGAGTGGACACGCGCTGCATCATGGGAACGCAGGGCTTGGCGCGGCTGCCATTGGGAGTGCCCCCAAATCGGTGAGTTATGGGGGCGTGGGAGCCCCCCCCCCCCTTCCTCCCTGCCCCTCTCCCTTACCCCTCAAGCCTTCCAAGCTCCCGTCCCACACTAAAGATGGACTTCTTCATTTGGAGTGTGAGACAATGGGGCATGTCGCCTTTGTCCCGCTGACATCCTGCTGCTCCACAATATGGCCAGTCAGGGATCAATGGAAGAGCACAATGGCTGATTAGGCAGAGGGCCCTCGTGGCCTGTTGGAGCCCGGGTAGAGTGGACAGCTTCCAGACTGCGTGGTGTCTAGGCCACACTGGGAAAAGAAGAGGAAATGTAAAGCCGTGTAGGGAGGGGTGGAGGGCTGTCTCTGGGGAGGGAGTTTGTCTTAGAGCTGAACTTGGTTTCCCCATCGCAGGGAATGTGGCCGTGCAAACAGAGCCTCTTCATCAGACATATTGCACCGACGCAGACTCCCAGCAGACAGGGCCACCCCAGGAGCCCCCCAGCATCTCCCTTTTCTTTCACCGGGCCCCACCGTGGCTCTGGTACCAACGCCGGCGCTACCTCCGAGCGAGGCCGCGCTCAAAGGCCAAAGCAGGCCACTTGTCCACATCCATCTCCTGGCGACAAGTCAGCCATTATTGCGGCCCGATTAATCACTCAGTCACCCTTCACACGCGGGGGTCGGGGCCTCGGAAGACAGCGGCACAAAAGCCACGGCCACGCGATAACTCTGGAGTTTCGATCAGGAGCTTTTAATTAAAGGCCGCACTGTTCAGTGACACGACTCTTTCCGACGACACGGCCTTGTGCCTTGTAAACACGCGAGCCGCATCAGTCTCTTTGTTTAAGAAAATATTATGTTAATTGCATGGAAATTCAAACAGCAAATGAGTAAGACAAAAATCCGGTTGAAACTGAAGTCAAGCATTCCTCCTTATCCAGAAGTGCAATAAGAGAGGTACATACTTTCAGATCTACTATATAAAGTAGCTGGCTAGAAGCTCTTACAATCAAGCATTTGTCATAATGGCTGTTTTGAACGTGATTGTGTCTTTAGGGAAAATTATAATTTATTTGTAATAGTAATTAAATTGTACCTGTGACGAAATTAGGAGGTATTGATTTGCAACTAATTTGGAATAATGCAGTGGTATTTTAGAACGATATTCCAGTCATGACATGGAATCAGGTAGTAGTATTCTAGAATCAATTCCAAGCATGATTTGAAGTCATGCATTACTGTTCCAGAACTATGTTCCACACATACAATAATATGGAGTCATGCAGTGGTATTCTAGAACCATATTCCATGCATGATTTGGAATCATACATCAGTGTTGTAGAACTATATTCTATGCAGAATTTGGAATTATGCAGTGATACTCAAGAACGACATTCCATGCATGAATTTGGAGTCATGCAGTGGTATTCTGGAACCGTATCCCATACATGATTTGGTTTGCTAGGTTCCTGTGATTTCTGGATGGGTAGATGAATCTGCGGGGTCATTCTTGTGTCCTTTTTGTGGGGGTGTGGTGCGGGGGGGGGGTGCCTGACAGGTGGCTCACATGTCAGCGCCGCGATGCTTCTCCCCAGCCTTGTTGTGGCAGGATGTGATTCCCCAGCACAGTGAAAGGGTGCGAGTGGCTGAGGCCGCAGCCCTATTGTGTGGCTGATTAGAGCATGAATGGAGCGAGAGAAAGAGGGGCTGGCGAAGGGAGAGGCCCAGGGGCCGACCCAAGAAGGAGGAGGAGGGGAGAAGGGGCTAATGTGACACAGGTTGGGGCTGGGGCAGCATGGGTATGTGAGCGTTCCAGAGCGCTGGCCCAATGGAAAACCCCTCCCCCTAGAGCCAGTGGCCAGGAGCCATCTGTCGGGATCCCAAGGACACTGGAATCCCTGAGCCAGAGCAGAAATGCGCAGCGGCAGCGCTGACATCAGTTCACGCCTGACACTTACGTGTAAGACCCAGCCCCACACCTGAAACACACCTACACATGAATAGACAAATATTCTCATACAATATTCATTTCATACAGTCAAGGGTGTTTACTTATCTTTTGGAAAATTCACCAGTATATACACTTTATGGTCAAATGTGTTGGGACACCTGGCCATTACACCTACCAGAACTTTTATGACACCCCATTCTAAATCCATAGACATCAATATGGTGTTGCCCCCCCCTTTGCAGCTATAACAGCTGCCACTCCTCTGGGAAGGCTTTCCATAAGATTTTGGAGCGTGTCTGTGGGAATTTTTGCTCATTCATCCAGAAAAGCAATTGTGAGGTCAGACACTAATGTTGGATGTGAAGGTCTGGCTCACATTCTCAGTTCTAATTCATCCCAAGGGTTTCATGAGGTTGAGGTCAGGGTTTTCTGCAGACCGGTAAAGTTCTTCCACAGCAAGCTGTCCCAACCATGTCTTTATGGACCTTGTTTTATGCACTGGGACACAGTAATACTGGAACAGAAAAGGACCTTCCCCAACCTGTTGCCACGAAGTTGGAAGCACTGAATTGTCCAAATGCCTTGGTATGCTGAAGCATTAAGAGTTGCCTTCACCGGAACTAAGGGGCTGAGCCCAACCCCTGAGAAACAACCCCATACCTTTATCCCTCCTCCACCACACTTTACAGCTGGCACAATGCAGTCAGTCAGGTAACATTCTCCTGGCATCTACCAAACCCAGACTCTATCCATCAGGCTGTCAAAAAGACAAGTGTGATTCATCACTCCACAGAACATGTTTCCACTGCTCCAGAGTCTTCAGCACTCAGTGACCCAGCTCTGTCACTTTACGTAGTCTGATACCTCTTGGCAGAGTTTGTTGTTCCTAAAAACTTCCACTTTGCAATAATACCACTTACAGTTGAATGGGGAATAGATAGTCGTGAAGCAATTTCACAAACTGACTTATTGCAAAGGTGGCATCCTGTGTCAGCAACACGCTTGAATTCACTGAGCTCTTCAGAATGACACATTCTTTCACAAATGTTTGTAAACCTGACTGCATAGCTAGGTGCTTGATTTTATATGCCTGCGGCAGTGAGTCTGAATGACATCTCTGAATTCAGTAATTAAGAGGTGTGTCCCAATACATTTGTTCATATAGTGTATAAACGGCCCACTGGAATTCAAAACCATCATGTTCAAAAACGGGATAAGAACAGCAGAAATGATATAATGGAAAAATTATGTGTAGATGTCACTTTTACTCTTTCGCAGAGTCAGGGCATTTGAGAAACTGCTACGTAAAAATCGACAGCAAATCCCAAAGCCGGAGGACTTGGTCTCCACCTGTTGGCCAGTTTATCTGTGTCAGGTCATCATAGGATCCTGAAATTCTGAGACAGTCATCTAATTATTAACATTGCACATCCCACGTATTGTAAAAAAGTCTTCTTTTCTTTACCTTACAGACAGGCTCTCCTACACTCCTCTTTCCATCTTCCTGTTCAGGAATCCATTTCTAGGGAGTTTCCCTTTTATTCCCAGGAGAAATCAAACGGATGCTGGAAGCATTTCAAAGTCCACATTTGGGGAAAACCAAACGCCTTGGGTAACCTTTAAAAAAACAAGATAAAATAAACGAAGATAGGATTGACCTGTGCTGTTTTGGTGTCTGACTGAAAGTGTGTTCTGGGGCAAAACACTTTACATAAATTGTTATCAGCTGCTAAAATATGGACACAGACATTGACAGCTAACTGTTTAAAGCTTTAATCGGCGCAGCATCTCTGTTGCCATGCCAACACCACCATCCCATCAGTTCATGCGGAAAGATGGTCATAGAGACTGTAGATGAAGCACCTGCCATCAGTTCGTACGTATTTTTGCCTCACAGAGGCGGGGAAAAACCAATCCAGCAGCATCCTATTGAAGCTGCCAACCTTGACACACCGTCATCTGGAGTTTGCACCACTGCATTATGGGAAAGTACAGTTCTGACTCTGCATTATATTGAGACGGGTTGTATTTTACTGTCTCCATGATCCCTCATTTCTGCCAAAACTCCTGAGTAAACAGGCGGCACACAGGAACCAAGCACAGCACACAGGAACCAAGCACAGCACACAGGAACCAAGCACAGCACACAGAAACCCAGCACACAATTTCCTTTCTTTTGCACAGAGCCGGTCAATCCTTTTGGCAACAAAGACAGCCTATGAATAGTATTTCATTTGCATGATTGATTATTTCATTTTAGTGTGGGGGGAAGAGCAGTACCGGTTTTGCATGATTGGTTATTTCATTTTAGCGTGTAATTTTATATTTAGATTGATCCTCTCTAGGATCATTGGCAATGCATCACACCGGCTTCCGTGATGGAGATGGACACCTCTACTGTGCACTGAGGTTGAGGTTTTAAGCACAGCCCTGCTCCCCGTGCACCGAGGCCCCTGTGCTGAGCACAGCCCTGCCCCCTCCCCGTTTTAAGCACAGCCCTGCTCCATGTGCTCCACAGCCCGTGGACTCTCTCTCTGGCATCAGGAAGAACCTCCCCACTGTCGGTAGGCCACCGGCAGTGCAAGCTCAGGCAGAGTGCTGGGATCGGCCGTTGTGTGAGCGATCCTTATCTACAGCAGCGGCGCAGCAAACACAAACATATAGCACAGCAACCCGAGTGCAAAGGGGAACAGAAAGGAGGGTGAGGCTTTGTGGGGGGTCGGGGGGAGGGGGGCACATGGGAGACTGTACTGACAGGACGGGGACTGGGAGGGCTGCTGATTCACCATGGCTGTGCGAGGGGAAGCCTCAAAGCCACCTTATACAGAGAGAGCTGCATGAATCTAACAGTGACTGACACCCCCGCCCCCCCCCCGTTCGCCTACACACTCTCCCAGCCCTTCCCTGCCTAAATTCCTTATCTTCCTTAACTCCCCCCTTTTATATTATATAATATTATAATTTTACGCATTGCAGGGCACCTGAATCTGTCAGGGAATCCATGCCCCCACTGTGGCCCCTGTGAATAATAATAATAATAATAATCGAACCTTTATTGTACCCATGGGGAAATTCTTTATACGCCTCCCTGAACTTGCTCTTTGTAGAGCAAGCTGTTCGCGAAGGCCAGCTACCTGTAGCAGTGCCCAGGAAGCTGCCCCCCTTAAATATTAACTCTGCCTGGGTATCCATGCCCCCTACTGTGGCCCCTGTAAAGCGCTGGGCCAGCAGAATCCGTCAGGGTATCCGTGCCCCACCGGCACCCACGCTAACATCTCCATGGTCATGTCGAACTCCTCCATCACTGAAAAGTGATGTACTTGCATACATGAAGTATTTTCAAAAGTGGGGTCACAGAGCCTTTGTGGAGTGTCTACCCACTATAAACACACCCACTGGCCTGTCAGGAAGGGCTACCTGTTATATTCCTTCCTTAATGGATATCCTCTAGAGCAGCTTGTATTGTCAGGGCTGGCTTTGAAAGTGACGTCACCCCCCCCCCCCACCTAAAAGTCTGAAATTCATTATGCGTCAAGCAGTGCATAATTACAGTACAAGAAGCAGGGGTGCTCAAAATTTACGCTTTATTATCTCACACTCATATTTCCCATGCGAGTGGCTAAACTGAGTTTAATTTGGCAGAACCACAGGGGACCCAGTGCTGGCCGGGCCTGCTGTCCATGCCACAGGGTGTCCATGGAGGACATCCATGCAGCACAGAATGGGCCCCACTGCCACCTGCTTCCCCCTGAGCTTGAGCGAAGAGGACAGAGCAACATTGCACCCCCACTAAGCCATCACCTCCTGTTTCACAGCCACAGAAATTCCGACGCCCCACCCAGCAGCCAGGGATGCGTCGCAAAATGTCAAAATTTACAGCAGGAGCCTAAGGAAGCCCAAAATTACAAGTCAGTGTATGACAGCTGGGTTAATGAAGGTAATACAGCCAACCAGCATAGAGGGCAGTAGAGAGTATAATGGTGAAGGAGGTCAACACACATTCTAAGACAGAAAGATACTCAGCCTCAATTACTTTAGTAAAACACGCAGCTGTATAATTTAGCAAAAGCAGTAAAATTATGATGAAACACATCCAAATCAAGGAAGGTGCACACACTGGACAGGATGCCAGTCTGTCATAGGACACACGCAAATACACCCACATGTTATCAGCCAGTTTAGAAATGGTGCTGTTCACCTCATCGCTGGTCTTGGGTCTGTAAGAGGAAAGAAAGGGGAGAGAGGGGAAAGGACTCGGACAGCCGATCCGGGGGCCGCAAGGCACCAGCGCTACCCACTGAGCCCCCATACCGATAAAGGAGTTACCTAAACAAACAGTCTTAAATGCTACACTGCGTGTGTGAATTTGCGTCTCAGGGCTCCCTGCCTGCTGCCCGCTCTCTGCCTGCACAAGCCGCCGATTTGCATCTTTCCTCTGCATTATTGACAGTTCCATGACTTGCATTTTTTTCCACGCACTTGCAAATGTGTTTATATAAAAACTGCTTCAGGTTACCAGGACTAAAACTCTGCATTTTGTAATTCGTGATAAACTTTTTCTTTTGTCTCTGCCTGCAGCTCTTCTCTACTCAGATCAGCATGTCCCAGAATCCCATAAAGCTCATCTTCAGATAATGAAAATTGCCTTAAATGCCTCCCCCAATTAATGGTATGTATTTTGAATGTCTCCCCCTGTCCCGGTTGGATGTGCGTATTCATTCTGCCAGCCCCATTGGCGTGGGGGCAGGGGGGGATGATGCTGCCTTTGGGGGGGGGGG
>JAODKF010000037.1:166632-186775 GCA_026779585.1 Mormyrus proboscirostris | reverse complement strand
GGGGGGGCCGGGGGGGATGTTGCTGCCTTTGCCCCCCCCCCCCCGCCCTCGCTACAGGCCATTGCGAACAGCGCCTCTATTGCGTAAACTGCACAATTAGTCGGCAGGCAGTTAACCGTCAGTTTGATTCTTGTGTCAAATGCAAACAAACCCAGAGACAGGTGCCCCCCCAGGGACGTGTGTCTGCTGGAAAGAGGGGGGGGGAGAGTCTGCTGTGTGTCCCTCTGTTATTCACATTTCGCCACCTGATGTGCTACAGTTCAGGCCTTTCTCAGGACAACCAGTCGGGTTCTTGCAGTTGACCGTGTCACTCTGCGGCACTGTAGTGCCCCATCCGATGTGGGCCCCCAGCGAGACCCCACTCCCCAGCACCCCCATAACCCTCATCCTACCGCTATGGCTGTAGATATACCAAAGGGTTGCCATATTGTCAATATGTTTACTTTGGGGATTTGTGGCTCAAGGTTTGCTCTTTCTTAGAACCCAAGTGCTTGCTGAGCTCTGTAACACAGCAATAGGCCTTTTTATTGGCTATAGCAATGTTTCCCAACCCAGTCCTCAGGGAACCCTGAATAGTCCACGGTTTTGCTTCCTCTCTGCTCCCAGCGTACCTGTACCAGGTATTCGGTGTTCCTGATTGGCTGGGAGCTGGGAGGGAGCAAAAACGTGTTCAGAGTTCCCAGAGGACTGGGTTGGGAAACCCTGGGCTATAGTACCCTAAGGGATGGCCTCTGATTTACCTTCTCACTTTCTTTGCCTGTCTACATTTATCTTCCTGCTTAACACAGCTAGGAATGTGCTCTGTTTATTTGGAAAAAAAAAAAAATTGCACAATTTTCAATAAAGTATATAAGTTTTTTCTGTTAGCAGCGACTAACCTTGCAAAATATTTGAGTTCAGGTAGGTCAATTAGTTTTTAAAAATGCTTCATAAATTAAGTAATTTTCAAATTATATAGCTAGCACAGCCCTGTGCTGAATGGTGCAGCGGTTGAAGAAGATGGATGGACAGATGGGTGACAAAGTAGAACACGAGCAAGAAGTAAGCAAGAAATTCCATCACTAAAAGGGAACCAGGATCTTAATGCATGCAGTCAAACTTCTGCTCGACAGAATTCCACCCTTCACTTAATACTCACGCCTCTGGGCTAATTTGCAGGTCGGACGACTTATTTGCAGGGGCTGGAAGCCTTCCAGGGACAGCCAAAGGCTCAGCGAGTGACGGATTCAAGCAGACAGATGCTTTGGGCACAGGGCGGCTGCCGGCGCTCAGGTTCACACAGAGGTGAGCCTGTCCATCGGACATGTCTTCCCTCTTATCTGTGCCGGACAAAACCAGTTGCGCAGAAAGTGCTCTCGGCTTTGCAGGCTGTTTAATCAGGTGTTTGACAGATCTAGTAAACAGTAGCCCTGTTTTCAGGTAGCTACTGTCATGCAGGTCAGTCGCCCTGACCAGGCCCTACACGGGAATCGACACCTCCATTCAAGCTGGGCCTTGGGACTCAGTTACATTTCTGTCCACTCATCTGGCTGTGTTTTATATCTGACCAATCTGAGCCTACGGCCTGCCTGGAAAAGCTTGTCACTGGTAGCTTTTTTGATACTCTGTTCTCCTCCCGTTTCAGCCTGCAGTGAGACTGTCACCTCTGTGCCCTGAATACATTCTCGCAAGCTGGAATCTACTATACAAGCCATCAGTCACCAGAAGCCCATTCCCAACGTTCTCTGTGCTGTCACGCCCATCGGCCATTGTCATGCCGGCTGTCACGTCACCAGCAGCAAAAGACACATCTGATTCAGCCCCGAATGCCTGTGAACTTTGCTCCTGGTGGGACGGGGCACAGTCGTCCCACCTCTCGCTCATCATGTTCTGTCGGCACAGTGGTGGAGGTGGCAGGAGAGCACATCCACCTCATGGCAAATAGAGAAGCGTGTCGACTGGACCAGCAGGAGGTACCCTGCAGGTGTCCGTGAGGAACTGGTCTGAATCAGTTGGGAGAACGGGTTCTTATTTCCTCATCTGCTCGTTCCTGGAATCACACACGTTAAATCTGTGAGTGACAAAGAAGTCATTTAGGCCGGAAGGGTCTGGAAATATCCCCTCCCACCTTTGAGGGTGAGGGTGATTTATGACTGAATTCTCTGGAATCTAGGGGGGTGAGACCTTAAAGTTCCTTCTTTTTCATGCCACCCTTGACCCCCCTTGACCTTATTCAGTGGTCCAACCGCTGTGCCGAGAGTGGGATTGAAAGGCACCGCTTCCCGGCCACGCCTCAGCCCCTGCGAGCGTGACAGGCGTTGCGGTCCTGCCCAGCTGTGCAGCTCTGCTTTAGGGAAGGAGAAGTGAGACAAACTAAGGCATACGCAGCCATGCAGGACTGAAAACAGCAAAAGTTAACTATGGTAATCCCCTTAGGCACTGTTTTTATTCCCAGCCTCCATGGCATTTCTGGTACTAGAACTGTACCCTAGGGGGTCTGCAGCACTCCCTCCGCAGCACCATGTGACCCTGATCTTTTTCTGTGTCCCTCCGCCTGAATAAGGACACAGCCTACCGTTTGGTCCGATTCCCAATGCACGAGCACCAGGCCGTCCCGTAACCTGTGCAGGGGGATTCCCTGGAGTGGCTGCCATGTTCGTTCTGATTCTTTTTGCTCGTTCTTACACAGCTGCCTTTAATCTTCAAAGGACACAGGTACCCTTAGCTCTTCAGAGCCAATCAAAATCAGGCAGGCGGAGGCCAAAGTCAGGTCGATACATGCTATTGGTCAGTCATATATCCATCCTTCAACCTAGCAGGACAGGGGGCCGGAAAACCATGTCTGACAGGATAAGGCAGAGTTACACCCTGGGTGAGGTGCCAGTCCATCACAGCTAGCATTAGCCAATACATGCAAATGATGTCAGTAAATAAAACAGGTTGAAACACAGTTTCCCCAAATAAATAATAATAGGTCATAAACCACTCAGGATTACTCAGGTTTCGCGTGTATTTAGGAACCGTCGCCCCTGACAACAGGCGTGTAGCTCAGTTATATCCATAACCTGCACGGATCTGCCCTGCCTCCCCAGCCTCAGCCCTGCGGTCTGCGCAGAAGAGTCAAAACACCAAAGTCTGCTGCCTAGCTTGCAATTAACAGAGCTGTCAGGACACATGGTGGTGGGATTTAAGATCGTAGTTGATGGTCACGTGATCCCCCTGCAGGCCGCGGTATCCGTCCCTCCCAGGTTGAACGTCTAACCATGTTTAGGGTTCCAGTTGAGATCGTACAACTGGCGAGGGATAGACTTGAGAGTGGAACATGAAGGTAGCCCTACTCTGTATACTCTATCAAGCATGGTGGGCTTCAGTCCTCAGTCCTGTAACCGGTACCAGCCGCAGACCCACATAAACACACGTACAACTCATCAAGCAAGGGCACCAAGCAAGGTCAGGCATCCCTCCCCATCACCTTCTCTGCGGCTCCGCTGCACACGGAATGCAGCAAGCGGTTCTCCAACTCATTCAACACTGCCCCCCCAACACAAACCAGCGAGGGGGGAGGGGGACAACACAGATACCACAAGCCCCAGCCTTGCCCATCACCAGCCGGGGAACACGATCCAACGTGTCCGCCCGCCGTGGCTCTTGCCATGCTGAAGCCGGTAGCTCTCGTGTGATGGAGGGGCGTGGCCTCAGCAAGTCACTGCTTACATGCGTGACCTGCTCTGACGTGTCGTGTCTTTGCTGGGATGCCGCCACTCTTTTTTCCGGCTCGGCTCTTCCTGGTGGCTGAGATGCCGCATCTCTCACGAAGCGGCGTTCCCCAGTCAAAGAGTCAGATCCTGAAATCATAAATGCTCTTTTGAAACAGGGCCACCATAAAATAAAATACTAAATAGGCTGCCACTGAATTCTTTATACTGAGAGATATAACAACATAAGAAATGTATCCCACATGGGTGACATTTTCAGTTATTACCTGCTCTCATAACTTGAAAATGTAGCTGAATTTTTGTTGTATTTTCCATGAAGATAAGTGTGTTTTTCTTGACTGTCCATCTGTCATAGATATGCTTCTCACAAGCCTCTCTGCAGCTAGGCAGTCGTTCACCATCATGCAAGGTCTGTTGATGGAGGATCGTCAGTGGAACCAGTTTAATGTCCCATTACCAGGATCAGAGGTGGAAAGTCCAGGTCCAGAAAGTACAAATCCAGACCAAGGTTTTGTTTCAACCAACCAGCTGAGTATAAAGAGTCACAGTCACAGAGTACTCAACTGGTTGGTTGCAACGAAACCTTGATCTGGATTTGTACTTTCTGGACCTGGACTTTCCACCCTTGACCAGGATGGACACGTTCTGCAGACACATGTAGCCACTTGTGAACCAGACAAACTCTGTGGCCATTAATGCTGCAATAAAAATTTTGATACATCCCTGCCTCAACAGACAGGTTCCACAAGGAAACCACAAAATATCATCAACCGCAGGGACTTTCCACAAGGTCAAATACAACATGATTTCCATTAAGATTAGAAGCTCGTTTGCTTTATTATGAACCAATATGTCTCCCCTGGGGATGCTTTTGGAGTCCTACCAGGCTAGAGTGCTTGGATTTTACTGCCTGTTCAAGATCTATCAACAACAACAATTGTGTGAATAACCACACCTAAGAAGATCTCACTTTGATGACTTCCACTCCCTCTTTGCACCCATACTCTCAGCAAACAACTTGTTCGCTGCTTAGTACAACCATGTAATACATATTTAAAAACCCTGCTGTGTCTTCCCTGTTCAGACAAGTCGGACAGTATGGTTTTTATTAGGTTTGTATGCCAAGACTCTATCTATATGTACTCTGTGGTTACCCAGGAATTCCCACAGCAGCTAAACTGGGAAAGTAGAAAAAAACATGTGTCACAATCAGCTACATGTACATCCAGGGTAACTTAAACACACTAGGAGCACCTTCCATAACTGAAAGACTCAAGAGCGTCACTGGAATAAAGATGGTTGGAATAGGGTGACAAGGTCTGCCAAAATGCTCACGGCCACGTTCCAGTCGTCTACTCACCTTATGTGTGATTCAATGCCAAGAGAACAAGGTAAACCATCCTGAGATTCAGACGAGTTCTTTCATTCTTTCCATTCATTCTTGGTCTGGCGAGTGGGGAAGCCAAGCATGACATCAGGTAGGCAATGAACAGGAGCTGAATCCGCTCAATAAATCACGGTAAATATGGAGCAAAAGCCTATATCAACCACATCTTAATTTAATCTGACAATCTCGATCAGCATGTTATCCATGTGTGTCAGGTTTTGCCACGTTTGAGAGCTAACCACTTATATGTTAGAGGCGAAACTTCAGTGAAGTTTTTAGGTTACCGGATCTGCCCTAGTGGAGTAGAGATGGACGAAGAAAAGGTAGGGGTTGTCCAGGTGCGGTCCAGACCACGTGCAGTAAAGGACCTGCAACATTTTCTCTGCTTTTTTAACTTCAACCACTTGTATATTTAGGGTTTTACGTAGCTCCTTTAAGAGACCTACTCCAGACTTGGCGGTCAAAGCTGTCCTGGACGCTAGAGACAGAATCACCTCAAGAACCTATTCTGCTCTACTCCGGTTCTGCACCAGCCCGACTCATCACTGCCTCTCCTTGTAGAGGTCTTGTCCCAGAGAGACCCCCTATCGGGTAAGATCCACCAATGTGCATTTCACTCCCAGAAACTCTCCGCCACGGAACAGAATTACAATATATGCAAATGCAAACTCCTGCCCATCAAGATCACCCTGGAAGAGTGGAGACAATAGCTGGAAGGAGCCTGTTCAGATACTCAAGGACCTCCAAAATCTTGAGTACCTCCGGGAGGCCAAGTAGCTCAACAGCCATCTTGCCCGAAGGGCCCTGTTCTTCACCTGATACGATTTTCGCATAAAGTATGCACCAGGGACCAAGAACATGAATGCTGCTGCCTTGTCCCGCCTGGTTGATACCACCCCAAACACCAGATGAACCAGTGTCCAAACTCCCTCAGTCTTGTTTTACAGGCCCTATCACCTGGGACTTGAAGGAAAAGCTGAAGGTGCTAAACCAATGCCAGCTCCCACCAGCAGACTGTCCCCTGGATGGAATGTATGTAGCTTCGCCCCTCAGAAATCAAGAGCTCCAATGGGTCCACACTGCCTTAGGATCAGGACATGCCAGGATGGCTGCCACTGGTTGGCGTCATATGTCCAGTCCTGCTCCATCAATCCCTCCTGCTGGCTTCCCCCAGCTGCTCCCAGTACTTTCTTATCCCTGGTCTCACATAGCAATAGATTTCATTACCGACCCGCCCTCAACTCAAGGTAATACTACTATTCCAATAGTTGTAGACCGCTTTTCAAAGATCTCTAGGCTGATATCTCTGCTTAAACCTTCATTTTCTCTGGAACTAGCTGACGTGTTGTTCACCTGGGTGTTTCATGCCCTGTGTTCCTGTCCCTGTCCTCAGTTTGCCACCCCCAGATGAATGGTCTCGTGGAAAGGACTAATCGGGAGGTGGGAAAGAAGCTGCGCACGTTGTGTGTCTCCCAAACCACGGAGTGGTCGTATTACCTGTCCTGGACCGAGTATGACCAAAACTCACTCCTCCTGCCCTCCACTAACCTCTCTCCATTCCAGTGTGTGCTAGGCTATGAGCCTCCTCTTTTTCCATGGGATTCCCCACCCTCAGTGGAGGACTGGTACCACTGCAGTTGACGGGTGTGGAGACGGGTCACCATCACCTCCAGCGACCAGGTCTCATTGTCCACCTGGAAACTCTGCCTGCTGGCCGTAAGTTGGGACCGAGGTTCATCGGTCCTTTCAGAATTCTCCACAGGATCGGTCACATGACATGTCCATTCCAGCTGTCCCAAATCTATTGTATCTGCCCTCCTTTCATGTCTCCCTCCTGAAGTCAATACATTACAGCTTAGTGCATCCCCCTGCTGACCTCTCTGGACCTCCACCTCCTATTCCCCTCGAGGATGGGAAGGCATTCGCCCCCAGGTGATGCTGAGGCTGACTGCAATACCTGGAAGACTAGGAGAGATCTGACCCCAAAAAGCAAGCCTTGGTCCCCGCCTGAGATGCGTTGGATCTGATTGCCCTATTCTACCAAGACCACCTGGACCTGCTAACACCATGACCCAGGGGTTGCCCTCGCCGGAGTCTGTGGCTTCCAGGAGGCTGCTTTTGTTGGGGCGCGGGGGGGTTCGTATACTAACACCTGCCTTTTGTCTAGCTCTGCTCCACCAAGCTCGGTCTGCCAGATCTTCCTGCTTCTCCATCCCATTCCTGTCCTCCCTTTCCTCCATCATCCCACTAGTAACTTCCCAGTGTTTTCTGTCAGTGTTATCGGACAGATCTCCCCATCGCCTGTTCCCTCAGTGATGACTCTGCCTGCTCCTCCCACTATGCTAGTTTACCCCGGTCTCAAAATAAAGCTCAGCCTTGCAAGGGTCTCCCCTGACTGGTGTGTTCTCTACAGCATTAGTCGTTATAGTGATGATGGCAGTGATGATGCGGGTAATAGTGGTGTTAATGCTGGTGGTTAATGCTGGTGCATTGGTAATGGTGGAGGTCTTGCTACATCATAAGTCTACAGCCCATTACCTTTGACCTCTGACTTGCCAAGCTGGGGCATGGCAGGTTCAGCAGTGATGATATGATTCTCACACCTTCATCTTCTCAAAGTCAAAGACCTGTTCATTCTTACTCCCCATAATGACTAACAAAAATAATCATAATAATCATGGTAATATCGGCTGCACCAGCATTCATTGATTATCCATCCATTATGCCGTGAGCTTTTGTTCACTATTTTCTTAATAGACAGTCAAACAACCCAACAACGCACAGGGCTCCCAGTGTGGCTAAATCCTTAGACAACTATCCTGCGCCACTTCTTGCCGATCCCCTGGAGCAGAGATGGCGGGCATCCTCTGTTCCACCTCCACACGACAGTCCTGGAGCTCTTAAAACCTCAGAATCAAACCCGTCCTGCAGGAAAGTCAAAAAAAGAGCACAAAATCTGTGGTTAAAAAGAACATTTTAGGCCGTCTTTCACAGAATAGAGGAATTAAAACTCTGGCACAAAGGCCTATTAGTGTTGGACATGAGCATTAGCATAACAGTAGACTTATCCCTGAGCTTCCACAACGGCGCGGCCCTGAATCACAAAAAATGCTCCTTTAAACATAAGAGCTTTAACAGGCAGCATGGAATGGCTGAGATCCATGAGAGAAGTATGCAAACCAGGGTCTTTCACCCTAAGTGAGCCAGCATCGCGCAGAGGAGAGGGGCCACATGACAGGCGGACGGCCCATAGGCCCCCGAAAAAAAAGGGGGGGGGGGATAGGGGCACATTTACAACACATTTATCCCGCTGCCTCCCGCGTTAAAGACTGTTGCTGTGCTGCTTTGACATTTGGCACGTATGGGGTCCGACCCCAAATCCGCAGGCTGGCTTTGCCCAGAAATGCAGCTCCTAGTGAAACTGGGAATTATGAGATGCCATTACGAAGGGGGGGCTCAGCATTCAGCTCTTGCGCCCCCCTCCCCAAAGACAGACCTGTACCTATCCACAGTCTCTGGTGCTGCTCTACACCCTCCCGCCATTTCCGTTTTAAAATGCCGCTTTCCCGTCACACTTCCCCTTCAGTCGCAGCGGGCATCAGCATGAAGCGCCTCTCAAGGGATATTCAGCCCATAAAGACTAATAATCACTTTCTTAATAATCTGCTTTATTCCTTTTGTTAATCCATGTTAATAATTCGATTTAAACGAAAGGTTCATGACTGCAGTATCAGTATTGAGCATATAATAAAACTGCAGGAGTAATACAGTCTGTGGACACCCTTCATTTGAATATTAATAGTTTAAGGGATCAAAGTATTTAAAATGGCTTGGAAGTGAAAATACAGTGATTACTTTTTTTCTGGGGATCCTTACAGTTGAATCTTCCCCAGGAGGCTTGCTTGCAGCGATACTCAATTCAGAGGGATTTTTGTCATCCGTAGATTATGCAGAAACTTTTATGGTATTTGAAAAAGCCTTAACAGGGGCTTTCAGGTTGTTGTCTGGTTGACATTTGCTTGACATTTCTTAAAAACAATGGATAACCCTTTACTTAAAGCAGTCATCATAAAGCATAATGCATTATAATGCATTCATAAAGTATTATAAACATGGCTATAACTATTTACAGGCAAACAAAAGGTATAACATTATAACCATATTTATTATGTATCATGAATGCTCTATGAAGCTCTCATCTATAATGCACTATTGATACCTTCAAAATGCATTGTGATGGTCAGTATATGTCAATATAATGCATTATGAAGATATTTATAGTGCATTATAGATGAACGCCTCAAAGAGCATTCATGATGCGTAATAAATATGGTTATAATGTTATACTTTTTTATAAATAGATATAGCTGTGATGATAATACTTAATGAAATTATTATAATACATTATGAAGGTATCTATACTGTAATGTATTATATGTGAGAAATAATGTAACACGATTTTTATTCGCAACCAAGGCTGTTGAATTTAGATGAATGAGGGTGTAATCTTATCACACCGATCTTATACTGACCTAGTCCTGGTTTTGGAAGTACCAGTGCCAGTAGCCATTCGCAGGGGCTCAAACAAAGGGGATACCCAAGCTAGCTGAATCCCGACCACTGATAATCTAGCGGTGGGCATAGCAACCACTCCCAAAGTGAAATAGGAGGATAGAGAACTCCCGAACAAGTCCTCTCCAAATGGCCAGATCTGCCAATGCTTCCAGAATATTCACAGCAACTAAAATAAGAGCAGGATGACCATCAAACAGGTGATTTTTTATTTCCTGTCGTGATCATGGCTAGAAAATGCCAGATGCCTCATTTCACAAGTGCATTCTGCACACGTGAACTAATTATTTACCTGTAGTTTTCAATGAACTGACAGCCCGAGGTTATTTAGAAGCCACGGTCAAAATGGATTCAAAACAAAGCGTTAAAGAAGCCCATGGAAACAGTCTAAAGAGAAACATTTGCAGGGACCCCCCAGCCAACTGCTCCTCTCTGGACTGCCCTGTGCCCCCCCCCAAAAAAAGGCCCCATGGCAGAGATCAGTTCAAATGGAAGGGAGGATCCTCATGTGTAAAACAAGCTGAAGAACACTTCACGGTGAGTTTAGGTCTCAATGAGGAGCGCTGGGCCGAGCAGCGGCCAGAGACACGGAGTGTGCACACACACACACACACACACACACACACATACAGACACCCACACACCCACACACACACACACACACAGACACACACGCGCACTCGTATGCACACGCAGGCACTAACGCAGAGCCCACAGGATGCACGGGCGCCTCAAAAGCGCAATGCGTGGGTGTGCCGAGCGCCTGGGCGAGCCGGGGGTGCCCCGATACAGTGAGGGGGGGGCACGCAAATTCACCGGAGAACGTGGGACTGCTGAATGAGAAAGAATTCCTTTGTGTGCTCTGGATGGTTGGGTGGGGGGTGGGCAGACAAACAGCCCAGCTGGTGAGGGAGTTTTGGGGGTGGTAGTTGGGGGGGGGGGGGCACCCCCCAGCTACCACTGTGAGAAGTGGAGGGAAAGAGAAGGGGTGGAAAACTAAACACAGAGCGAAAAACTGATCCCGGAAAGAAAAGAAAGTTCCATTAACTCTGAACGGCCCAAAATCTGCAGAATAAATGAATGCATAATGTGTCAATATTAATATTGTCAAGCAAAGGAAATAAATTAAGAGAGTCAACAAAGCCTGGGAAGTCAATATTGGTTCGGGTATATATGAGGAAGACGCAAGCGTGATAAATGGGGCAAAACGCAAAACAAAACAGCCGCCTGTTGTGACTTGGCGGTGCGCACAAGCGCCCTCAGTGGCCCCGTGCAAATGTTTGAACAGTGATTTAATTAACGGCGTGGAGTGGGGGGACCTGTCGTCATTTAGAAATGACAAACAGTAATATCAAGCAAATAACTGCTGCGTTATCGCCCCCTAAAACGGGCAAACAGAACTCCCGAAAACAGCGGGTGCAACATACATGCCCCGGATTTACAGGCCCGCGTGCGTCTGCATGTGTCACAGCAAGGCGGATGAGGGACGGGGGGCAGTAACACTGCGGCTTCAATGCGAGGCTCCCTCTTTTATACGGGGACCTGCAGATCACAAAGTGCAGCAGTCGTTATCCTGAAATTTATGAGGTAGGGTCGATGCCTCAGGTCATAATTGCAAGCTGCCGCTATTTTCGACTCATGGCTCGATTCACAATTGGGGGAGCAGAAGGATGGATTCTCAACTTGCATCTCAAAAGTCATTCAGCACCAAAACGCTCAGCTCAAAGAACATGTCAGACTGATCCAGTTTGATTGTTACTTTGTCGTGGCCATCTACGGTACAATATCTGTTTCCGTTGTGCTCTGCTGGGCAGCCTGAAAGGTTTGCAGCATCCCTCGGATTTCACCGCGTCTCAGAGATGCCGATGCCTGTGAAAGATTCACGGCTGCATGAAAAATTGAAAGCGTCCGAGGGATTCCAGGGAGCCCGAAATCTCTGCACCATGCCTGAGAGACGCACAGGGGTTCGATAACTTTCAGACAGTGTGGGAGCTCTTTGGACTACCAGACTCTTGCAGGCCTCAGACAGTCAGACGGCCTAGGAGATTCATCCAGGCCTGAGACAGGCCTCATTCCAAAACTCGCCCATGTGAAGGTATCCCGAATGAGGCTATATGATGATGCGTCCCCCCCCAGCCCCCCTGCCCCCCATGGTTCCTGAACGAAAGCCCCACAATCCCCTTCACTCCATTACTGTCACACGGAACAGATGGTGCCTTTCATGGCCGCTGTCCCACACCGCGATCCCACCACGGTCGCCGTAATGTATTCTGCACCACGAGCCCCTCTCTCTCTCTGCCCCGACGCACATTTGCATAATTTGTTTATCAGAATTTTTCTTTCTTTAAGTCTCGGTTTGAATCCTGCAAAGGGTATGCTATGCTGGAAGTCCAACCGTGGGGTGAATCGATCAACAGACGCGCCTCTACCTTCCATCGGAATTACTTTCTGTGGCGTTAAACTTTTCTTGTTGTTGCCAGTGAGGGTGCGGTCACTGCGTCTCACACCGCGAGGATTATCAGAAAATGATTAGTGAGTCTTGGTGAGTTAAAATCTGGCTTTGTATACATCCACACCACATTTGGACGGCTGGGTGTCAGTGCTGGAAAGCATCAGCCGCTGGCTAGTTAGTGCAGTTGGGGATGTTTAAAATACCTTCTGGAGATACAGCATGTGACCCTCCGCAATGCCGACTCCCACGCTCACCCAGATTTACAAAACAAGCTTCAGTTTAACTCTTATAATTCAACCTCTCTGTATACAAGATGCCAAGGGCTGGGAAATTCTCTCAGTAACCCCCATGTGTGAATTGTAAAAGACCCTTCTCCTTGTGCTAAGTGTTTACAACCCCTCCTGGATCCATAATGCTAACATTGATGCTGATTGGCTCAGAGGACCTGCCGTTTTAGATGAACAGGACCCCCCCCACACTGACCCTACAGAACAATGTAATCTAATGCAAATTCATTCAGATTTTCTGGCTTTAAATTTCTCCTTCTTGGTGCAGACAGCTACTCGAAAATGCTAATACAAAATGCTAATAGAAAAACGTGTAGAGTGATGCTTCAGCCTGAAGGGAGGCGGGTCCTCAAGCTTATAAATCACATGACACTCTCATCACATGACACACTCGTCACTACGCTGCAGGCCATAGTGTCCTGGAAACCCTCAGATAGCCACCCCTGCCTTAACCTCCCCACTACCAAAATGTTTTCATCTGGATGCACTTATGAATACATTTTGTGCTCCATCTCTTTGTTGGACAGGATACCTTATAGCTTTCCAAAGGTTCAACAGCAGCAGATACTGATAATTCCTTAGGAGTTTGACACAAAGTGTGACACTGAAATCCCCTTTGCGTGTGATTGCGCAGATTCTGCTGTATCACTGGGGAAGTCCGAGTCTTACTAACGGAACAGACTCCTGGAAATCACCCTGTGGCTTTAAAATCCTACACCAAGGTTCCCCAACCATTTTTCTCAGATTGCTATTTATATGAACAATAAAAAGGCCAAGAGCTACACGTGACATGGGTCAAACATTTGACTCTCATGGGCGGGACTTGGCCCAGGAACAGCCTATTGAGAAACCCTGTCCTAGAGCAATGACTCCCTTTACATGGCTGTATATTTCGCCACCAGCCAGCCTTAAACACCAACGCTGAGTTCCACAGAATCATGCCCGGCAGAGATGCTCCGCAAAGAAGCTCTTAAATGCTTCCCGGCGAAGCGTGAGCTTGTGGTGACAGGTGAGAATCAGAAAAAAAAAAAATGCCTCCGGACACCAAAACTCAAAGGCTAGAAGAATTCCTCACCTCGTGTCTCCTCTGCTAAAAATAACAGAGCAGGTGTGGTACGGCGGGGTACGCCTTACGCAGTGACAGCGTTCGTTAAATTCCAGTTACGCTGTCTTCCTTGTATCTTCTGCTTGAGGGTTGGCGAATGGCAGAACCAAATCCGCTGTACAGTCATGCCATTGCAACCCAGTTTGAACCTCAAAGCAGCAGATCCGAGAGTCACATCTCCAAGCCTACTGAAACCGAGGTCGTAGTTTTGGTTTCAACACTGGTAGGGGTCAGATGATCCCTAACCCCCCTCCCCCACTCCCCTAAACACACACCATACTCCCACAATATTGGTAGGGATCTGTGCCTACCATCCATACCCAAACCTACGCCCCTTGACTGAAACACAACAAACGTGCGATGAGACTATGTAGACCTCACCTGTTGCAGGAGGCGGGGTTAATAGATACATGGCAAAGGAATGTTTTTCATGCCTGGTCTGCAGTGAGCATCAGAATCCAGTGCTGGTTAGAGCTGCTCACCTGCCCACAGAAGACAAACATGTCCTCCCAGCAGCAACAGCAGGGTCAGAGTTCAAAAGGTCATGAGCCACTGGGAAAAGCCCCGTCCTGCTCCAGGCTGCCTCTACACCGCAGGCAGCCGGCAGCCCCGCCCCCCACAGGGTGCTCTCCGGTGATTAATCTAACTGAAGATCTGAGGCGATAACGTGGCGGCCGGTACACTGCACAGCCTGGGCAATCGCAGCCGTATCTCGTATTTGCCGAGCTGTGAATAAACTGCATCGATACGCAGACCTGCAGGCGGCTGGTTCTGCTTTCACTTTATCTGTTTGCCTCCGATCCTGCTATTGCCGGAGGGGGGGGAAGGCAATTAAGAGTAAATGGATCTACTTTAGCAGTTAAAAGGAGCAGAGCGTGTGGGTGGGATTCCAGGGCTAAAATTACAAGCGAGAAGCACCTGCAGGACCCCCACAGGTAAACGGGCTACGAGCAGGCGACGTCCTGAATCGCGTGGCCTATTGTGTACATGTGTAACGACACTACAGCAATAGAGGTGTGTGCCAAAAGCCCTGTGAGGAACCTGCAGGACAAAGGTTCATCAGAAATAACAGGACAGAATGGTCCAACAACATTCCCCTTATCCTAGGTTTGTCAGGGTGTGGTATGTGACTCAGAAGCTTCTGTGCCTGTGATTGGCAGGTTGCCAGTTTGAATCTCGTGGTTTGCAAAGTAGTAACATCTCCGTTGGGCCCTTGAGCAAGTTCCTTAACCCCCAAGGTTTGTTCTCACCTCTGTATGTGTGTGTGTCTTTAAAAAGGTGAATTTGATGTAATATGTTAAAAAAAAACATTGCAATTTGCCTAATCTCATATTTGTATAAATAAAGCTTTATTTCAAAATGTCACAGTGTTGATAACATAACATCCAAGCTGATTATACGGTGACTTACGTTAGCAGTGTACTTCCCTTCAAGCTATCTTCCCCCAGCACTGGATCACATAAGTCTGTTTCCAGCTAACATGGCATGTCCTCCATCCTAGTCACTGAGCTGGACCTCAGGCATACCTCAGTACTGCCATGAACATGGGGTGGCGAACCGGCATCCAGCAGAGATCAGATTAGGGGAAGCACTGAGCTGGTCTGACTGGCTGCTGCTCTCCCATCCCTGCTCGAACCTGGAGCCACGCCAGGCCCTAGAACTGACAAGATAGGGCTTCTGTTGTTGTTCCTCCAGGAGGAGGCCCCGTCAGGCCCAGGGCTGCGGGCTCGGGGCTGAGCCCGCTGTCTTTTTGTTCCCCAGGTCGGCTTGTGTTTATTTTAGTAACTTTTAATCTGATGGGAGAAACCATAAACACTCAACAGGTACTCAGACTTGCGTATTTTGACACACAGTCATGGGAAGGATTTTACAGATTTTAAGTCCACGGGCTGCTGGAGGGGCAGTAGGGTTTTGTGCTGGGGAGGGGTGGAAGTCAATGGTGTTATTAAAAAAAAAAAAACATGCTCTCCTTAATGGCCGCCATGCACACTTAATCCAGCGTTCCCAGATCCATTAAGACACACGAAGCAACCACGTTTTTAAGCACATAAAATGGTGCCCCCTGCAGGGGCAGCTACTGCACTCCCCCTGCTCATGATGAGTGTGGCCTTGTGCACATGACATTACCCAGCATGCATCTGGAGTGTAGGCCTAGAGATTTGGAGGGAAGACGTTTTCCACCTTTATTACTCATCAGGCTGGAGGGTGAGGGGCATCACAGACACATCTATAGCAGTAAAAGCAGCTCACACCTGCCTTACTGTTGACTCAAATCCTTTCAGCAATATCTAATCACGTTGATAAATAGGCACATGTCTCATACAGGAATGAAGCGTCATGTTAAACACACAGATCGTTATCCCTGGTGTGGGGGGTGGTTGATGGGCAGGTTAATGGTTAAGAGAGGGGCTGAGGTATATCGCGCCAACAGAGGCCTGGCAGCCTGGGTCCAGGTCAACCACTCAATATATAGACCAAACCAATCACCAGGCACACAGCCTGGATCCAGACCAATCACTCAACACATAATCTGAATCTAGACCAACCACCCAACAAACAGCCAGGGTCCAGCCTACCCACCCAACACCCAGGCCACATCCAGACTAAAAACCTGACTTGCCACCGAGGTCCAGACGAGCCACCTGACACACAGCCAGGGTCCAGACCAATCACCTGACACAGCCCAGGTCTAGATGACCCACCTCACACAAAGCCTGGATCCAGACGACCCATCCAACACAGCCTGGGTCCAGACCTTCCATCCGACTCATTTTAATATTTCTTCATCCATGTGTATTTGGGTTCTGGTTTTGCTGTTTAAAACCAGTGGTCCAGGAGCACTTCTAAACCTTCTCAGCTTTATTTTAATTAGAGATGCACCGATACCGATATTCGGATCGGTATCGGCGCCGATCCAGACCTATTTGACGGATCGGGTATCGGCTATGTGTTACCGATCCACGTCCTATATTTACTTATTTAGTTTTTGGCAGTCAATTGTATGACGGCTCTTTCTCATTTTACATGTGTTTTTTGCGGCATTCATAACGAACGCTACCGCTACCCGTCAGTCTTTTTTGCTACTCAGTGGGTGTGAGTACAGTCACTTCCGCCTGCTGTGGCGTCATGCGTGTACCATTCGCAGTACAAGGAGCGTAAAATAACGTGACGATCTGGGAGTATTATACAGTTTTAACAGAAACCAGTAGCACAGCAATTTGCAATCTATGTACAATAAAGTTTTAAGGTAGGAATAGTGTTTAATGAACAATCCCCTAACAAAGCGCACGCAACTACGAGACAAAACAAAGCAATGGATGATTTAGGAGTCGCTAACTTAATTGGACTGTGTTGCGAACTCGCTGCAGCTTGTGATACAAGAGGGGCTGCCATCGCAACAAAAGTGTGACTGCGCTGACGGAAATGGGAGAAAAACTGTTAAAATTTAAAGCATTCGCCATTTGTGTATACTTGCTTTGAAGATATTCATATTGAACTGCAAATGCCTCAAAAACACTTAAAACAAACGAGGTGGAAGAGTACGTTATGTATGTTTGGAATAGCCTAATTAAATATTTTTTGTCATACATTTTTTCCATCTGCAATTACTATCTTAAAAAATAATATATAAAGTATAACAAAGTAAAAAGAGCTCTTGTATCGGAATCTGTATCGGTAGTTGTGTATCGGATCGGAACTGAAAAAATGTGGATTGCCCATCTGCAATTTTAATAATAAAATCACATATTTCGTGACTTGAATATTTCAGCTGCAGCATCCATGGCGCAGTTACCCCACTGATAACCACGTTTACTCAGAGACAGACTAATCAGAGAGAACGTCACATCTCGATCCTCGAATCTTCCAATGGGTCTTCAAACCCATGAGTTATGGTGCCAATTTAGCCGTGACAGTATTATCAGGGAATGTCACCAGTGCCTTCGCTATTTATCCAAAGAGGCAGGATCCTACCCATACTATCAGCCCGATGTCGGAGGGATGGGTGATGTGCCCTGATGTCAATCACAATTCTGACCACTGTATTGCATCACTGCATTTGTACAGGAAACCGGGGCCCAAACACTTCAGATATGCCTCCCAACCAATCATTTATACAGCATATTTCTTCTCCTTTTTGACACTTGAAAGGCACTTGACTCATTAGAGGAGAATGCTTGCATCTATTGTTGGGTATTCAAGTTGTAGCAACAGGAAACCCACAAAACCTCAAAGTGCCAGATGTTACCCAAGAGGAACTAAACAGATTCACGAAAGATTTATGAATGAAAATATCTCAGAATCGTAGGGCATGAACAGCCCTGCTGACAGATATATACTATAAGTATAAGAATCACTCCAGGCAGGTTGGGAAACAAAGACACGCGTGATGCATCTACGGGATACGGGATTCCAAAATAGGCAATGGACCGGGGACTAGAGCACAAAATGAAATAGAATTAAGTCAAGGAAGGGAAGGATGGACTGTGGGAGCAGAACATCAGAATCTGTCTGTGTGGTCTGGTATCTTTCATCAGGTCTTTATCTACCTGAATGTCACAGTGCGCTCTGTTTGTTCACTGATACCATTTCTATCCATTTAACTTTACACTAAAAGCACATTGAATTTATCCCAATGCACTTTACTTGACTCACTTGCAAGTGGTTTGCTTTGTTTGCTACCCTGGTAGACAAATGCTGACGGTTGTGCGCTGATCAGAAAATATCACTTTCAGTGTAGAGTGACAAATGCTGATTGTGAAATTCAGTAGAATCAAAGGTGTTAAATGACAGTGACGGTTATTTATGACAGGGGACCCAGCAGCCAAATTTCTGTCCTTAGGGATATATAGAGCTCATATACTGTCAGAAAAAAAGGATACAGTCCGGACACAGTTACATACCCCAAGGTACAAACAACATTACTACCCTAATGACACAAAAATGGTCCTCAGAGTCAATTTCTGTACGTTAAAAGGTACATTTACCTACAGTGAGGCTACAGCCCCAGAAGTAATTGTTCCCTCAGAGGTACAAACTGCTACGTCTTTTTCTGATCACTCCATGGCCGAGTCAAGAATTTGATGTGTACAGGGCTTCTGGAACTTTCTTACTGGATAGGCCAGACTCCTGCTGGGAAAAACTGCCTATTATCTGAGGCCTGTTGGTCAGTTTTCCACAGGACCTGACTGGCTCAGTTAGAGAAGAAAACATGGGCCAAAGTTGGGGGGGGTAAAATTTGGATGGAGAGAAGACAGTGCTGCGGGAGACTGACAAGACCCCCCCCCACCCCATCCCTGCAGCTCTCTCTCTCTATCTCTCTCTCTCTGGGAAAAGCACACACTCACACATGGCGGATCCACACTGAGAGGCTGTCTCCGAGGGGCCTGGCCGCAATTAGGGGAGGAGGTAGTTGACAAATTAAATCAGCATGCCACCTGCATGGAGGGGCTCAGCGACAGCAGCTTTTCAAACACTCCGGGACCTATCAAGATGTGTGTCACTGCACGACAATGGAGAGCGACGGCAGGCCGGAGATAGCGCAGACGTGCAAACACACACGGGCACAGATAAAGGCAGCGAGAAGCCAATGGCTGCTGCACAATCCACAGGTGTGATGTGCAGAGCCCAGCGGGAACCTGAGGAGGGAACCCTCGTTATGACATAACCGCATCATTAGGATTAACAACTACGCGCATTGTACTACTAAATGAAACTAATTGGTAGTCACTGTGCGGGGCTCTCCGCTGTCGTTAAAGGCTCTCCAATCAGGAGGACATTCTTTGGAACAGCCATAATGGCGTGTTGACATTGCCCCGAACGTGTAAGATCGATGTGCGTTTTTTATTTTTTTCTGAAGACTCACAGCAGTGGCCGCGTGAGAAGGTCGCGGGACGAGGCAGGGGGCCGCCCGGCTGGCCCCGGAGAAAAGGGACGGCAGAGCAGGCTGGTGGGGGCCGCGGATTCGCCCTGCAGCCGGCAGCGACTGCTCATTCCCCATGCATATCCTGTTTTGTTTATGACCTTTCCCCAGAGTCACCAGTGGAAGGGGCATTCCTGTCACTGACTTCCACTGCGAGCCGCCTTCCAGGTGGGGGTGCTGCTCAGCCCCCGGCTTCCATGTTCCCGCTCTGGGGAGCCGAGGGCTTTCAGCCTGGAGAAAAAGTCACAGAGCCAGAAGGCCTGCATAGAATACCCAGCAGCGGCCGTTTATTATCTGGCTTTGGAGGAGGTAGGTGGAAAAAAAAAACACAAAACAAACTAAATAAATCCCAAGAACCCTCAGCATCAGATTTAAAAGAGAGAAAGAACGTAATAATTAAATCACCCTAATTACAAGCCCTGCCCTTTTCAGGAAGGCTCTCTCAGTGGGCTGGGGTGGGGGGGGGGTGACTAAAGCCCCTTCAAAATGGCACTAATCAATCAGGGTTCCTCAGTCATCACTCCATCTCAATCTGGCCCTGAAAGACTGACTGACACCCCTCAGACCCGGCATTGTGGCTCCGGACCGATTAGGGCTTTGCCCGGCCATTAGAGGCGCGGCCCGAAGAATTGCAGGGTTAAAGGTTCTTTTTTTTTTTTTAATCAACATGCTCAAAGTTCTGGACACCTGCTTTTCAAATTGATGCTTGCCCCCCCCCCCCCCCC
>JAODKF010000037.1:153900-165360 GCA_026779585.1 Mormyrus proboscirostris | reverse complement strand
ATTTTTGCCCCCCCCCCCCCCCCCCCCCCACTTCTCATCCCCAACAGCAGCTTCCTCTCCAAGGGCCGGCTTGGGGTGCGTTAAAGCCACTTTTACTCTCCATCTTTTCTCTCCCCTTTCTTTTATTTCTCCTCTGGCTGCTTCAGTGGGTGTGTTAACCATTGTGTGCCCATTTGGGCCCGACGAGTCACTCGGAATCATTAAAGGCGGCTCCGGCCTGCGGCCAGATCAAAATAATCAACTGGAGGGGTCACAGGCTAATGAGGTGAAAAGGGCAAAGAACCCCCCCCCCCCCTCGATGATGCGCTTCTAAAGGCTGGAGACAATAGGCGGGGCAGAAGAAGCACCCATCACAAAGAGCTTATGTGGGTATGCCCACGTGCGTGTTTACATGTATGCGCATGTTGGGGTTCCTGTTTGTCCCTATGAACTTTAGGTGCATAAGAAGCAGTCCCTGTCAAGCACGCATGATGTCAAAGCAGGACCTTGGTAATTCAACAATGGTGCCCGGTCTTGGTGGGCGGGGGCTTGGAGGGCTCCTCCAATCACGGGGCGAGGACACTGGCTCAAAAGGCACGCCCTTAAAAAGGCACACATTCACGTTAATGGTACGATGACACACGGTCGGCAGACCCATGAAGGATTTCTGTCTCTCAGGGCAGGATGGGGTGATCATGGGGAAAGATGCCGTGTGTGTGACACAGGATCTGAGCAGGGTTCGAAGAGTTACCTTTTAAACATCTACTATGGATGTCCCTATCAATGTGTTCAGAAAATCAAAAGAGAGCAAAATCAACCAGCATCTAGAACTCCTGCATGTAGCCAATGGTTAAGGGCCCAACATTTTGACTTTTCTTAACCCTCGTATAGCTAGACCCAGCATGAATGGTTATTTTTTTTTCCTGCAGAGGTGTCGCTCTGCATTTCTTTGATTTTGCAGCCCTCACTTTTTTTTTGCAGCCTCTGCTGCACTGACCTCATTTCCTGAATAAAATAAGCCATTGCTCTGTACATTTGCGGAATTCAAACCCATAACCTACCGGTCACAGACTCCGAACCCACTGAGACACAGACTGCACCACTAGATGGGAACAAATGCATCACAAGAAAAAGTACTTTTTTCCCATCCATCCATCCATCCATCCATCCTTCTAATCAATTATCATGGTCAGTATCACTGTTTATATACATTTTTAACAATACAATTTTTCTACAACAGTCATATTGGCCTGAATATAATCTCCCAGCATCCTCCTGCTGGAGCACAAATTACAAAATTCTGTTTACAGTAAACGGCATGACATCAGATTGAAAGCTACCCTTAAGCTGAATTAAGATATTTGAATGACAATCTTTATTGTGAGTACTTACAGTGACAATGGGCAAAGCAGAACTGCTAACAGTGTCTATTGTCAGTAAACACTTCAAACGGTGAACCAGCTCTGGATAAAAGCAGGGAGGGGTGGCGGCGGCAGTGAGGCGCTTGCTGCAGGAAATGGGCCGTCGTGGGTCCGTGTCCCGGCCCACCTGGCCCGGCAGGGAGACTTCAGGGGGCTCGGACAAATGCTGGCCCATGGGGGAGATGGAGGAACGTGCTGCAGGAAGACGGGACGGATGCATGTGTGCATGCTGAAGCAGTGCATGCTGGGTAGAGGGGGGCATTACGGCTGGAGGGGCAGCATCACCAACATACAGGCTGTGGATTGCTCTACACACTAGGCAGGCCAGAGCACGTCTCCAGAGACAGGGAGAGAGGCGCTGATTAGGTAATAATCTGTTCTAATGGCTTAAAGGGTAAAGGTTTCTGGGATAGAAAGGCAGGAGAAGTGGCTGCTCAGCTGACATCCCAGGCAAATGCAAAGAGCTCCTCCCAGAAACGGCCAGGGATGGCGCCAGAGAGTTTCTTTTACAGGTGCAATGAGTTTGCTTGACTTTTTAGCGGGGGGGGGGGGGATTCCGAAATTAAGAGTTCCCCGTAATGTGATGGTCGGCACAGTTTAAATTCTACTGCAGCACCCTTGACACACATACACAAGCGCACGCACATACAGAAACTCATACCTGTTCTGAGATCATTACAGTGACGTTCAGTGTTAAACACAAGGCGAGATATTAAATTATAGTTTTCATACATTACAGACAAAAAAATCTAAATAAACCATTGAAATATCTTGGGGGTGGTAAGGGGGTGTTATGGCTACCATAGACCCAAGCCCCTCCCTGGCTCCACCCCTGGACCAGGTAAGGTCATTTGCACCCATCCAACTACCAACTGCTTCTCCAGGACAGAGTTACGGAGGGTCTATCGGTCATCCCAGCAAGCACAGATCACAAGGCTGGGGATAATTCCGGACAGGATGTCATTCCATCAGAGGGCACTCGCTATTCATAATTTAGAAGCACCTATTCAGCTAAAACACATGTCTTTGGGCCAAAGAAATCAGGGGATAATCAATGGAAGCGCAGGAAGGATGTGCACACGCTGGTCACAGACTTGAGACAGCAATGCAACCCGCAGAGTCACTTTAGTATCCCGTGAAGAAAATTCACAACAAAAAAAACGCATCTGCGAATGATTCAGCTACATCGGAGAGGATCTACACTAGATTCTTGCCCAAACCCGAGTTCGTAACGCGACCCTGGAGATGCGAGAAGCCCCCCTTCTCTTGCTGTGTTTTTCTACCCAAACAGGGACTTGGGGGCCCAGGGTGCCCTCATCTCTCAGAGCGCCATTTATCTCTTACCTGGCGGGCATGAATGCGGTGGCACGGGTGTATATAAGCTTTGGGGGGAACTGAGCGTGGGGTCACGCACTGCTGTTTACTGTACACACTGGCCAGGCTCATCTCATTGATTTTCACCACAACACGTTCCCGACAGCAAAACACCAAGCTAGGAATAATTCCCTTACTCAGCATAATATTATAACCAAGGCGCTGAACGTTATGATGACGAACTTTCACTCCACATGCTGCAGTTAGAGGACAGACTGTAAATAAACACTAACGTATTAACGGCTCGTGTCACCATATCTATGAGTGACACAGGTTCCAGGTAATTATTTTAGCCAGAGAATAATGAAATTGTTTTATACCCTGGTTTTTAATCACGGTGGGGTTGCAGTCGGCCTGGAGCCTGTCCCAGGACAGGCAGGTATGTGGTGGAGGAACACTCTGGACACTCACAGATTTTAGATATTTTAGACACATTAATTCCCCTGAAAGATATCTTTGGACCACAAAAGGTGAACAGAACATAAAATGCAAAATAAATAGCTATTGTGTGTCACCTACAGAAAAGCAATTAAAACTCCCAAATCAAGCTTCAATAAGTTAACATTCAAACATTCATCACCTGTAGCTTTTTTTTCTTTGTAGCCGGCCACAGGTTTCGCACTTTAATGTAAACAATCGCACTCATCATCTGATGCCATTCAGTAGCGTAATTCAGTGTTTGCCTGGCCCCCGACGCAGCGCATTAATGAAGTGCATCTCTAGTCCAGTTTCCATGCGCCCGTGCCTCTGTCCTGTGTGCGTCAAAAGCAGAGGGGCCGGGGGAGCGTCGGTCCCCAGGTGACAGCCCCGGGGATGAGGAAGGACGGGCGGGTTGGGGGATCCACTTCAGAGGCAAGACCGCCCCTCTGTAACCGGGAGGACACGAGAGGGGAACCTCCTAGAAATCGTCTCCAAAGGTGGCAAAAAAACCCACTACAACAATAGAGCATCCTCAGTACCGGCCTCCGGTCTCACCTCTTCAGACTGCGCCCCCCCTTCAACCAAATTAAGCCTCGGAACAATTATTCTGATCATTAGGCTGATATAAGCTCAGTGTCACAGAAGCGCAGTGGCCTGCAGTTTAGCAGAGGACAATTAGCTGTTCGCCTGGCATAGAATTACCCTGTAAATTGAGAACGCACTGTCTAAAGGTCTGGGAGAATAGGAGGTGAAAGGAAAGTGAGAGAGGGAGAGAGAGAGAGACAGACACTCAGAGGAGAAGGAGGGTAAAGGGGGAGATTAAAATTGTTTGAATTAAGTCCACGATCTGCTTATCCATCCATTATTCGGCACAAATCAGGGCTTTGTTTGGGCTGCTGTAAAGGAGTGTCAATCATCTCCACCCGGTTTTTTTTTCCTTCCTCTTCTTCTTTTTTTTTGTACAACGGGAGAATTTATTATGAATTTGCTCCGTCACATAATGAGAAGCCTGCGCTCAGAATGGCCGACGGGGACCGGAGTTAGCCATCACCGGGCCACTTGCGCTCTGGACTGACATCAAAGTGCCAGGGACGTCCAATCAGATTTGTCTTACAGGCATTACATGATGAATACGGTGTGGCCGGCCCACAAAAGCGTCTTTGTGAGGCCCTGAGCAGGGGCCTATTCACGGCGCGCAACAGCCAGCCAGAGTGGAAGTAAATGGCGAAAGGGTCCCGCGAAGCGTCCAAGTTGGGCGTCCACAATAGCTCATGCAAATGACCATGCCCCAGAGGAGTGCAGCGAGGAGCCCTGCTCGAGCGTCTGAAGTTCAGGGCCCATTCAGCGGGGAACTGAAGTGGCAGTCAGAACTGTCGGGCTCAGAGCATTCAGCTTCTTCAAGCAGAGAGGGATTACTCTCCCCCCCCCATCCCTGGGCCTCAAAGACAGAAAAAAACAGGAGTCTAAAGACTAACTTTTTTTGTATGAGAGCATGCCAGACATAAATCCTGAAGGCCTGGTGCAGTGGGGGCTTCCAGGACATGGTGGCGACGAGGTGCTCTAATTTGCTAGAGCGGCCTCCTGAAATTAACTTGCGCGAGGGGGAAAGACCAAATGAATACCGGACCTGAGGCGGAGGAGAATGGCGTCATAAGAGGTTCCTCAAAAGTGGTCCTGTGGCGGGATCCAGGAGCCATGTCCCCACAGCCGGACCTGAGCGGCCGCCAAGCCTGCATGCCGATTCGGCGTCGACCCCGAGCGAGCCCCCCTCTGCCGCTTATCTGGGGACCAGGTTCGAACTGAGCCTTGACCGCGAGGGATTGCGGGTCAATCAACATGGAGAGGGAGGGGCACCCACCAGGCAGAGGACTCTGATTGGACCCCACATCATGTCCTTCCCTGGGCCTCGCTTCATCATCATCACTATGCAGCCACCCCGCGCTGCCCCACCACCCTGTGTTTGCTGACATCCCTGGGGGCATCGGCACATTATAAATTTGTCTGTCGGCCAAAGTGTTTCCCTCGATTTTTTTTTAGCTGCTGTTTAAAAATTAACAGCCCTGTCGCGGACTCCCAAGGCCGCTGCAGTTGCCTCCTCTGTCAGCTCGCAACCATAATAAATTGAACCGACCCATTTGCCACGCCATGACACGTCAGGGGCCCGCTTGTTCTGGGAGGGCATGAGATGGATGGCGCCGGCGGATAGAGCAGAGCGGGTCAGTTTCTGCTGGGGCTGGTGTGGGCCACGCTCGGAACTCTGGGTAAAATTGCTGCACTAGAGTCTCATCACTTCAGTCAAAATCGCACCTACCATAATGGCCCACAATGCAGTTTGTTCTCCAGCGGTGGTCCCTGCTATCGGATTCGAGTTTTATTGCCTTCATCTTCTGTGGGCAGGCCCCTAGCTCAGAAGACTGGTGCTTCTGTGTGATAAGTAATACTCTGGAGTGGTAGCTGTCAGATATTAATCACCCAGTGTCGTAAGCAAATACTATATTCCATAAAGCACAGCTCAGAATTAAAGAGTCAGACAATACTGGTTCCATTTCTTACTTAAAAATATCATTATCTTAGAAATATGTATTAGATTTGGCAGGTGCTTCTATACAAACTGATACACATTTTGAGAAACCAGTGCCAGACAATTGAAAGGGCCTTGCTGACTGGTCTGAGGGTGGTATTGCTTGACCGACCTCAGGATTTGAGCTAGTGACCTTCAGAGGTTATTTAAATGGTGTATGCTTACCACATGCAGCAGTGGGTGTCACAGGTAACGAAATGCGTCACAGACTGAGGGAAGGCCCATTCTTACAGCAGCCCTCATCTTGCATGCAGTCACCATGGCGGAGGGCTTGCACGCTGGCTGCGTCGCAGCCTCTGCACCAGACCGGCGCAGGTTGAGCCCACGATTGCACCTCCATACACGTCCAGTTCCCCCCTGTCCAGCCGTGCCTTCAGGTTCTTATGGTAACATACCCTGGACACCCCAAATACAGCTTCGATTTCCTGGGATTACAGAGCATCGACATTGTCTGACCATCATCAGTTGACACTTAATGACAAAGAATAGTTCATACATTTATCAGCCACCATCAATATGTAAAGATGATTAAGTGTCATTTAATTGCATTTAAGAATTTGAGTCCAAATCACTGACCATGCAGGTTGGGTGACTTGGATGGATAGATGGAAGGAAAGAAGGAAGGAAGGAATTCTTTGAGTGTTTGAGTAAAAACTGTGTAAATTGGAAATTATAGACTTTATACTAACAGAAATTTATGCTGCTCCAGACTGCACTGTGGACTGGTCCATTTGCACTGCTATTGAATCACTCTCTCGTCCCGTCGCACCGTTTTACGCTATACTGTACACATTTTCACTGGGAAATCACAGAGCGCATCAGATTAACTTCTTAGCGGCCATTAACTTGATCCACTTTGCATTTAGTTTTCATTTAATCGTCTGGCAGATGCCTTTATCCAAAGCGTCACAGGGGATAAGAGCACGCTGGTACAGTAAGAATGTCAGGCGAACAAGTTAAAAAGGAGATGATAAACAGGCAAGCTGAAACGCAACCCACAATCGCGTTTTTAGATAATTTTAAAGTAGATAGTAGGTTCTCCGCAAGGAAACCGAAATATCTGCATATTTCTCTCGTTTATAGAAAGAAAAGCGGGAATAAGCAAAGCGCCCGTTTATTTAAGATACTAGTGTAAACTCTACACACAAGTATATAGCCATGGTGTGCGGTGCATGGCTATCAATAGACTGCAATTGAAACATCACATCTTTTAACGCCAGCTTTTTTTTCCCGACGTGAAGAGAAAGGGTATTAAAATACATATCATCAGACGTAACATAAAGGGATAGCCCTCTTTTTTTCTGCCTCTGTTATGTGCGGACTCCCGGGGATATTGGAGACTATATAAAGGAATGAGTAATTTCCCCCATTAATCACTTGTTGGAATGACGGCGCGTTTAGGGCCCACGCGCTGGCTGGACGCGAGCCATCAGCCAATGGGCTCGAGCGCGGATCCGCCGCTGAGTGCGGGCGCGTGGCTCACACCTGCAAGGAAAAGCATTAAGGCGAAGGGAAGGGGGTGCAGGCAATAAAGTGGGCCGGCTCCGCATGCTTTATCTCCGGAATGATAAAAACGACTTCGGGACACAGGGACAATAGAGCGTATAATGACTAACCTTACAATGGAAAGGCTCAGCTGCGCGTTAATACATAGGGAAGTATAATATTGTGTCGTGAATGATGCAGCATAAGTAATGCGTCATGAAAATGTCGAAATTACTCTAATTATGTATGCGCATAATATATAATATGACATATAATTCAAATTTGAAAACACAATTGCGGCTTGCAATATATAGTTTAAATCTGAGGACATATTGTATTTAGTACCAGTGATAAAGTACGCACCTTGCAAACAGAGTGTAACGTCTGTTAATCTGCAAGTTTGTTTGGTATTGATCTAAACTTTTATCTTATCTTTCATTTTTTACAAAAAGTTAGTATCATAGTTAGAATAAGAATCTCATTAATGTATTCATTGTGCGCGCACCATAAGTTGCTGAATCGGTCACCCAAAATTACGAGTCTGACATTGTTTTTATGTATGTGTCCGCACATTATTTTTGTGAGGTCTCCCCTTTTGAAGCCGGTTTCATTTTGTTTGCAAAGCTAAAGCCGCAGGTGAAATCCAATTCGTTATTTTTTGTCTGCTTCACTGGCTTTGACAGCGATGTTTATTTACAATAAAAGGCACGCATAATACGTATAATGAGGCGCAAAGTCGCCAATAATAGCGCGCACAATAGGGTGTTGTGATCCCCATTTCGGGGGAGATGGGCTGTTTGATTGGGTTATGAATGCGTGCTGAAAAACGCAGTTGGGGATACAAGTTGGTCTGCAACACAGGTTTTATTTAGATTGATCTTAATCGGGCAACAACAATTTTGACCCGGAGCATTGTCCCACTCATTCGTCTGAACGGTATTTTAAAGTAGGTTCACTCTTTGAAAAAACTGAATAACGCCTCCCCCACCTTTGATTTATTGGTTGTTAAAGGGAGAGGATAAAGAGGAACAATGACTTGCATGAAACTTAATATTAATCTTTCCGTTCACAATGCAAGCAAAGCGCATTGCATGTCGCACGTCTTTTAATAGATGGCGTTTTGCACAGCTGCGTGCGCCATGTTTTCTTGCATGTATTTAAACATGAGCAGTTCTCGTCTTTCTGAAACGTCTCCAGCACATATGCCACAACGAACATCGTGAGGCCACGGCTGTATTTGCTATGGTACTTTCAAGATTGTTAGACTGTCCAAGAGTATGAAACACGCCTAAGCTTTAGAACAGGCTACTGGGTCGAAGTGACTAGTAAACCTTACACCTGATCCCTAAGTTGACGGAAATAACGTGTCCAAGTCCTGTCAAGTCCTGCTGGGATCCCACCACCCGCCACTGCACCAGCATCAGGTTCTCTTAAGCCTGTTGGTGGATGTGTTGTTTGGGTGGGGATGTAATCCAAATATCACACTATATAATATTTAGTATAAATAGAGTATTCTTTATTTATAAAGCTTGTTTACATAAAATATGATAATTCTGTTAAAAATTGCATATATACATTTAGTATGAAAAACGGGGAACAGAAGTGCATACATTTGAAGTCCTCCATACAGCGTAAAAGCCTTCAATCAGTCTAACAAGCGTCAGTATTACTGCCATAGCAATTCAGTTCAAACATACTATACAAAAATAATAATAATAAAAATCCAGCGATTTGAACAGTGTTTTTAGATCTATCTATGAAGAAAAACGTTTCTCTTCAGCATTTCCCGAAATCTCAAACGCACTCACACTTAAAGGTGGCAGTGTTACGTTTCTGATACGACATTTGTTCGTTTGTTTACAAAAATAAGTCTTCATGTAATTCAAACTGCTCGATAATACAAAAAAACGTAAATGTACATAAAATGACAAACAGAAATTTGAAATCAAATGGATCGTTGAATCCCCAGAACAGCTGACTACTTATCTAAAGTTGATCTTAAGTCTTTAGTGTTTCACAGCAGGGCAGTCTTTTACGGGTATCGAGTACAGCGCTCTTCCACCAGCCTACCGCATTTTCATCATTGTGAAGACTGACTAATCCACACGGTTCCAACTAAATAAAATTAATTGCACTTAGTTTGACAATAATATTATCTCCATGGGTTTTGCTGTGACATCCTCCTTGTCCCTCTGCGCTGTGCCCTTAGGCCGGACGACCTGGCAGTCGCCTCTGATGTTCAGAGAGACACAGAGAGACAGTTGTAATGCCTTCTCCCGTAGCGTGGCAACGGCGACTGCAGATCCATCAGTGGGATCCTTTAAGGTACCGATTGCACCTGCAATAGCTGGAGAAGAGAGCAGAGATTTAGGACCGTTGCCAAGATGTTTAGCATATTTAATGAATCAAATGCATGCTCGGGTGCATGCTTTAAATGCAGACTGACAATAAACAAAACTGTAAAAAAATATCGGACGTATTTCAAGATTGCAAAAGTAGTGGGATATAGCGTATAGAACTAACACCGCACCTCATCAATATCGGTCGAACCAGGTTGTGAAGTCCAGCAGCTCTTGCTCCTCCGAGCTCAGATGCTCGTAGCTCCCTTCGTCTGAAGAGTAGGTGGAGTGCGGCGACTCAGGGTCTGCAGAGTAGCTGTTGGAAAGGGTAGGGGATGGCACCCCGCACTGGAAGGCTGCAGACACCGCGTCGTGCTCGTCCAGCAGCTGCTGCAGAGCTCGAATGTACTCGACAGCGGAGCGCAACGTTTCCACCTTGCTCATCTTCTTGTTTGCTGCTCCGTTGGGAACATGCTGGCGCAGCGTCTGAAAGCCCATGTTGACCTGTTTGACCCGGTTCCTCTCACGTTCGTTTCGTCTGGCCACGGCCACCGGCTGCTGCTGTGGAATGGTGTAGCCCAGCCCGTTGAAGCTGAGTCTCCTCTTGCACCTCAGGAGCTCCGGGGAACTCGAGCGCTGTCTTTTCAGCACTTTGCTCTTGCTTTGGTTGTTGGCTGCGTTGGGGTTACCGCACTCCTGTGTCGCACTTTGCAGGGTGAATGAAAATGCACCTTGCGTAATTTGCGCCGCTGTAATTGTGCCGCTTTCCATCTCTGTCTGGAGCGCGATGGGGTGACTTGTAGACAAGGGCTGCGCGACCCTCACACACAGTGAAAACAAACGGGAGAGCTGGCAGTGCAACGCTCTCGTGTCCTTCGCGTGGGGCGTGTGGCTAGAGCGCACCGAGGACTTGGATCCAAACCTTAACAGCACCTACTCCACTAGCTGATCTGCTGCAAACTTTGGCAGTACTCCTCTTTTTCAACACGCGTCCTACACCCCACCCCTTCGGAGATGCACGCTTCCCTGGAAGGCCCCGCCCCGCTGTGTGATTCTTCTGCGCGCCGGCTTCGCGAGCCAGGCGCGTGGCTCCGGGAGCTCAATAAACAATCCAGCGCTTTCACGGCACCAGGAGCACGCGCGCTACTCATTTACATTCCAATATACCTAGCCTGAAAGCCCATTGGCTGATTCAAATGGTCTGCAACCGGGCGAAAGAAAGGGAGAAAGAAAGAAAGAAAATGGGGAGAGAAGAAAAAAGTGAATGGTTTGGTTCTTTGAAATGTCTTTTGAGTTTGACAATGTACCCTTGGCAAGACTTCAAATTATCTATGTCTCTCACTCTCCCCCCCTCCACACACCCCTTCTCTTCTGAGCTTTTAAAATCTAAAATACCAAGGACTTTCTCTCTGGTATCCAGGTTACTGCCGGGGTGAAGAAAATAACTGGCAAGCGTGTCTCTATAGAATAACTGCTCCTTATAGACCTCGCTTGGAAACACGATTAATTTTAAGGTAAACATCTTTTCAAGATGTGGCATAAATCACAGCAAGCCTCCGCATCATTGCTCGTAAGATCGAGTTTATTAGCTGTACGTGCATAAGTGCATACGTGTAAAACGTATTTCTTTGACAGATTGAGCTGTGTGATACACGATCCGGTACTCAACACGCACTGAGGTGCTTTGTAAGTTTAACAGGCACAGCGACGACAATCGGGACGTTCAAATTACTTTTTATCGCATAAAACTGCATATGTCAAAGGCAACAGATCATAAAAGAAATTCATATACTGTTTACCTAATTTCCATAAATTGGCATGTAAAATAATTCTTATAACTACTAAAATAAAATGGCGGACA
>JAODKF010000037.1:128350-151084 GCA_026779585.1 Mormyrus proboscirostris | reverse complement strand
GTAATACAGCGACCTACCACACTCAGGTAATACAGTGACCTACCACACTCAGTAATACAGCGACCTACCACACTCAGTAATACAGCGACCTACCACACTCAGGTAATACAGTGACCTACCACACTCAGTAATACAGTGACCTACCACACTCAGGTAATCCATGTATTAATTTGGTAATATAGCCTGCAAGGTGTACCCAAGCAAGACTTCCTTTGTACTTTAGCACATGAGACAACAAATGGATAAAAGTGAAAATGATATGGATTTTTTTTCTTGAACCAAGAGTTCATCTTACTCACCAATTTCAATTTCATCTATTAAACGTAATACAATTTCTTGGCAGCACTCTGATGGGTAATTGCAGCATAATTTGCAGTTACTAAGGGGATTCTGAGGGGATTCTGATGAATGCAAGTGGGCCACAGTAATGAAAAGATGCTTTCAGTAGTGACTGTTTCTCCATCCACAACAATCATTAAGTCTAGTGTTTATTATTGTGACTGACAGACACAAAAGTCCTTACCTAACAGAAGAGATATTCTTCCCCCAACAAATTTCTCAGGTAAGTCAAGAATGGGGCTTTTCCTAGTGCTTATTTCTAAGGTTTATCCATCATTATACATTGAGTCAGCTTCCTGAGTAATTTAAATAACTATACACTATCACAGTTTGCACTTTGCCTTAATGTTTTTTAGTGACTACTTATAAAGCCATTAATGGTTTGTACCTACACAGGAATATAGATGTTTGCTGCTGCTGTTGATGTTCTGATTCACTTTTTTTAAAAAAAGTAATTTGCTCTTTTTTTCCTCTAAGGTACATCTGCTATGATAAATATATCAGGTCCCTTTAACAGTTTTTTTGAACAATGCCACTAGTTATGCTGTCTGCCGTGCTGCTGTTGTATCTTTGCGCCAAATTTCGCGATCTTGATAGCTACAACATCACAATTGTAGCATGTCAATTTTCCTTCATTCCGCATAAACAGCATTTGGGCAAAAGATTCTCGCTCCATCTAACTGTTTGAACCTCGTTCTGTGGATTAATTTAGGAAGTGAAAAGAAGGAGAAGGGCATTTTAGACTAACTGCTCCTTCCTGTTTGTAAGCCAAAAATCTTGCACTTAAAAATATTACTGACGCAAGACGTTCAAGGTATCTCATATGTAGGAATACAGAAGTACCCATCAGAAATATGGAACAGATCCTCATTCTTAAGCTTTCGAATGGGATTCCCTGATAAAAGTCACCCTATCAACTCACTAAGGTTCTATGCGCCTTTACTGTAAGTAAGCATTTTCTATTGATGTACACAAAAAAAAAGAGTGCAGCACCGGTACAGGTTTGTTCCCCAAGGTAAAAATAACATTAGTGTACCCCCAATAGTACAAATAAATGCTCCTTAGTGTCCATTTCTCTACCTTAAAAGGTACATTTACCTACAGCTAGGGCACAACTGGCAGACCCTTGATGGTACAGTCCCAGTGACAAGTAATTGTACCCTCAAAGGTACAAAAAATTGGCACTGACATCATCTCTTTCTGTCCATCAAACACCTCCCTAAAAATCCCACAATAAAAACTGCCTTTTAAAATTCTACCACCCTCTGAAATATTACTACATGGCAACTTTATTGTGACAATACTAAGTTTCTGTATCTGCAGATATTAATGAATTATATGGTGGAAGGGTGACATCGTGGATGTGATGTACAAACTGCAACATCATGGGTGCAGCCTTCAGTCTGGGTTGGGCAGACCCTCAGAGGTTTTTCTTTCTCCCTACTTGGGAGTTTTTGCTTCCTCTCCTCTGTGGTCATCCGTCTCTCTCTTTCTCTCTTTCTCTCATTTCTTTGTATTTCTTTCCCTGTTTTGTATTATTCTGTCTTAATGATGTTGTGATGTATCACTAAACACCCATGCAATGTGCCTTGCTATGCTGTGAAAGGCGCTATATAAACTGAATTGAATTTGTTAATAAAGTTATGTGTTCCTCAGCACCTGCAGCTGAGATCATCAGATCTTTTCAGTTCCCCAGGAGTCAGTTTCAGCATCCTTGAGACCAGCACAGCTGCCAGTACAACACACAGCCCACATGTATTGGAACTGAAATAGTTTTGGTATATAGTGCACACATATAGAATTGAGGGTTCTTTTAAAAGGCCTGGGCTTTTGAACAGACTTTGAATGTTCTCTCTTGTGTTTGAGTGGGTGTCCTCTGGGTCCGCGTGTTCAAACTCATACAAAACATGAACGATTTGGTGGAATTGGAGACTGTAATCGACATTTTATGTATGGGTCACTGAGGGACTGTCTCGTGACAGAGAGGTGTCCCATATTACACAACATTCAGTCCATCCATACAAAAGACCTCAATGCACTGGAATTATCGCATCTGCATAGCCCACGTGATATCAGTCATCATTTAGTTATATAATACACCCCTAGTAACCTCTAGTCTCAACAATTTAACCGTTGAACAAGTTTCCTTGGAATGAATAGAAAAGTCCTCAGTACTTTCACTGCACCAAATAGGAACTAAAAACCACAGAGGACACATTCTTCCCTGAAAATCGGCACACCTGGCCAAGTCATTTAATGGTGGAAATCAGAGTTCATCCCATTGAAATTTATCGCTAATCTGAGAGATCGCTAACACAGACTTCTAGTAAGACTGCACTTGCCAACACTACTGTTTATCGAAACCAGATTGGGACGACTCTTTGCAGATGATTGTTCAGTAAGACTTTTGCTGATTCTGCCTTTTCCCCCCGAATAACTGGTGTCCCATCCATTTATCCTGGGGGTATAAAGCTGGGGCACCAGCCTTAGTAGCACAATCTGAAGCTACTACAGGAACTGGACTGTGCTTGGGCTGGTTTTGCTCTTCCGTAATGGCAATTTTCACGCTCTTAGTATGCCACATAGATACACTCACCCATACAACCATCCATTAATCCATTTTCTGAAATCGCTTCTCTTATTCGAGGTTGTGGGACCGACGCCTATCCCGGAAGCATTCATGCACCTACGGGCAATTTAGTAACTTCAATTTACCCCAGCATGTTTTGGTCTGTGGAGGAAACCCCACGGAGACACGAGGAGAACATGCAAACTCCACACACGGAGCCAAGGCGGAGAACCATAATATAGGCCTAATACTAATTATACTTGGTGTCGAGTTGTACTAAAAACGGTGGATTTCAGCCTCAAAAGAAACATTGTCGGGGAGCCTAATTTAGTACAATTAATTTAGGCCTACATACTAAACTTTAGCAAAATTATATTTCACTTTGCTAGCGATCAAAACACTGCAAACATCTTTCATTCCGGCTAAACTTTAGACATTACAAGTGTGAAACAAGAATGAACAACAATGCTTGAATTTAATCTGATGCAATGTCAGAGTAGAGATATATGTTATGTGTACTATTTCATCACCGATGGAAAACTGGGTGACGCAATTTCCTCGTAAGTCCGGAGCCTGTTCTGACTTTCGGTTTCAATCTTTCTTTTTTCACACAATATGCGCGTAGGCGTCTCATTTGCGGAGGCAGCAGTGTCGTCGAAGTATAAAATTGCGTGGTTGTCAGAAACAGTCCGGAGTAAAACATTACCACTGTAAGCAAATACATCAGCTTCGGTTAACGAACATGCAGTGGTAAGTTTATGTCCACTTCATTCTGACTAGTGTTCAACTAAAACTGTATTTGGAAACGTACTACAAAATTAGGCCACGTTGCTTAGCTGTACTATTTCATTAATTCGTTAAAAAGTTTAATCGAAGGAGAATAAATGGTCTTTTGCTAGACTGAATTTACTTCTTATTTATTACGCAACCAACTCGAGTACATAGTTCAATGATTAACTTTTGGTAATCTTGCATGCGGTGAAGGGGAAACCTGGCGTTTTTTAGATGATCAATTAATGCAAATATTTGAAGAATTTCAGATTTTTCCACACATCCGTATTTACTCGACGCAAGGTGCCTGCAATCCTGCGAACTACAAAAGTGAAACTTTATACAACTGTCATGTGTGATTCTCTAAAACAGCAGTAAACCGCAGTTTTCCCAGTGGCTCATCGATCAGGTGCGAAGCGGACATTACGAAGGGCTGAGATGGGTGGACCATAACAAGATCAGAATCCCCTGGAAGCACAACTCCAGGAAAGACTGCGGCGATGAGGACAACAAGATATTCAAGGTAAGCACTAATTCATAGAAAGGTAATGGTGACAGTCCTTCTATTTTATAGCTGTAATCGATACTATAACTAGCAACCCAGGCCTGTTTTGTTTGTTTCGTAAATTAACCAAATGGAATAGAAACGTTCATTAATCTTCGGCAAACTATTGCAATACTAAATCAACATTTAGGTGTTACCGAAAACAAACAATAAGCATTAGTGAGATTGCTTTAATGTACGATGCCACATCAATAAATGTGTAGAAGCAGTTAGGGCTTTGTATCGTATGGGATTTGATTTTCCGATACTGGTGCTAAAACGTTTAAAATGGTACCGGTGCCAAAACGGTGCAGGAACCGGTGAAATACAGCCACACTGTAGACCGTTTAGATTTAGATATTTTAACCGTGTTTAAGGTAGCTACTAGCTTGTTCTGCTGACATCGGAACAAGTGTAATGTTAGCTAGCAATGGCACGTGAGGTCCACTGGTGCTTCTGTTTGCTTGAGCACCAGAGGGCAAACGTTTTCTACAGCTCAGTTGTTTAAGTGACACCGAAATGAGGCACAGAAATTTTGCATTGTAGTACAGTCTTGTACATACTAATCGTATAGGAACCAGCGCCATGTTGGCTGTGGGATTTGGTATTTAACCCTAGTAGCGATACATTATCAGTAAACTGGTAATTGCAGTTATATCTCCCTTCCCAACCTTCTCCTTGCAGGCATGGGCCGAGGCCAGTGGTAAAATAAACGAAAATCCCAGCGACAAAGCAAAATGGAAAACTAATTTCCGCTGCGCTCTGAACACTCTCAAGCATTTCAGAATGGTAGAGGACCACTCGAAGGAGTCTGACGACCCGCACAAGGTCTACGAGATCATCATGAATGGATGTAAGAGATACCGAAAAGCAGAGTTACTTCAGGAAGCTCTCTCACTACCAGGTTCTCGCTATACTTGCCAAACTGTAAAGGTGTTGTTAAGGATTGACTCGGGTCCTCGTAAAATGTCTGCCGTGACTGCTGCTTAGCATTCACGCTTGAGATGCTCTAGGAGGCACCATTTTTAGTGCAGTCACACACAATACGCCATTTAATGTCAGAGGCCAGTGTCCACAATCCACCTCAGCACTGGACTTTGCCAGAGTGATAGCTAAATCAAAGTCAATTCAATATTATGCTTTTATTTATTTATATATATATATATATATATGTTTTCTCTTTTCACTTACCAGAATGCTTTTTCATTAAACTTTCCTCTCCCCAGGTAATTATAAAGACCAGAACAGTCAGGATATCTCCATGAATGTGGAATATCATATTATTCAAGACATTTACAACACAGATCCCTCTATATGTCAAGATGAAATGCAGGTAATGCTTCATGGTCTCATTTAATCATAATTTTACATATTTTTAACATCTTTGTCTGAATGGAGTTTTACTGGCAACAATCTTCTAATTGTACAATCTGGTCTTATGTATGTCCTGCATGCATTTCAGCTATACTGTATGTAACTGAAGGGGGAATGTTGGAGTTCTTCTGGTCAATTTAGGCCAAACTTTTATATTTATATTCTGTTCCTATCCGGCAGGAGGCCTTGTCGAATGACATGCTTACCCTGAATCTCAACAACCAACCAGCAGGTATTTATAGTCTATAACTCCCACCCTATTTATAAAAGGGGTAATTTAATCTGACTCTTGTTGGCATTCTCAACCCTCAGAAGAACCCTCTAAATAACAGACAACTGGTCTTCATTTTCCTCCTGAAATACAACTAATGATTGAAGTCTTTAATTCGTGTGATAAGGAAAGGGAGTTGGGAAGGAGCAAAAATGTGGACCGTCTGTGGGTCCCCAAGGACCAGGTTGGGAAACACTTAGGTAAACAATGAAAGGGTGGTGACAGAGATGTTCTTGTTTCCCAGCAGATGACTCCCAGTGGCATGTGCTCTATCCCATCACCAGTGATATCCAGCAGGGTGGCTACCCCAGCCAACCCATGACCATGGAAATCCAGCAGATTCCCCTGAGCCAGATGCCGGTGATGGTACAAGAGCCCTACTGCCCAGGTATGGTGCTGCCAGGAGATCTGCAGGACTTGACAGCTGAGGGTGCTGTTTCATAATGTTTCATGACTCCAGACACACCTCTGCCCCCCACCCCCACTCTGGTGCCTCTTGCAGTGAATCAGCCTGAAGTGTGTGATGTACCGCCCTCACCTCCTTATTACAACTTGGAGATCAGCATCTGCTACAGGAAGAAGCTCCTGCAGAGCGTCACGACCATGAGCCCCCGGGTGCAGCTCCACTTCCAATGTGAGGACCAGACGCTAGGGGCTCAGTCCATCTGCCTCCCCAGCACCGAGCACATCCTAGACCGGCATCAGGCCCACTACACCAAACGCATCCTCAGCAGCATCGAACGAGGCCTCCTCCTGGAGGTGCGGTCTACAGGCATCTATGGGCTGCGTCAAGATAGGTGCCATGTGTTTGCCTGCACCGGAAACCCCGCAGAGATACCAAACCCCCAGCCCAACAAGCTGCCCCAGAGCAGTGAGGTGGAACTGCTCAGTTTTGAAAAGTTTATTAAGGGTAAGTTACTTAATCACTCAAGATAGCGCAGAGTACTGTGGAATTACACCTACAGGGCATCGACTACTATTCCTGGCTCTGTGATGAATGAGTTATTTTTTTCATTCTACTTGTGTTCATAAGGGTTTCTGCCCACAGTTCAAATTAGGGATGCACCGATCCAACTTTCAATTCCAATACCGATATTTATACCTGGGTTTTGGGTATCGGCCGATCCTGAGTACCGATCCGATACCAGCGTTTAATTAATAAGCTGTATGTCTCACTGTGGGGAGGAGACTGAGATTATTCTATTATGTTTACGGAAACATCAAGCTTAAATACTTGACTTAAGTACTGTTTCCCTAACTTTGTAAGACAATGTAACAAATACACACATATGTGTACACTGAAATATTATTAACAATCGGCTGGCTAATGGTTACTTTAATCAATCCATATTCGTGTAATTTAACACTGTGTGTGGGCTCCAGGCCGTAAGCAAACATAACATCCCTGGGGCAACAACAGACTATGAGCCAGGGAGTTACTTTGGCATCAGCTCTAGTGAAAATGTGACTCTAGTGACTTTTTTTCTCTCCACCACCATCACTAAAAGCAGTCTCCCCATGTGTGTGCTTTGTGCACACACACACAAACGCGCACACAGGCTGGCTGCGAGAGAGATCTTTCTTCTGGATTTTGAATAGGGAAAATGCAATCGGACACGCATGCTTTGCTGCAAAAGCAGCCCCTTGTATATCACAGGCTGCAGCGAGTACACAAAACAGCACAAGTTAGCGACTCCCAAACTGTCCATTCGCTTTTTTTTCCCCATATTACTTGCATCGGGTGTAATTTTATGTACTTTGTTTATAGAGATTATCCACCCAGCACTGTTTCTACCTCTCGTCTTTACAACGATTTCAAATCACTGTGCTGCTAGTTGTTTCAAGGGTAAAATACTTTCAGATCATCACCGACTTATCTGATGTTCTGCTCCTACTGCAAATGATAAGCGCAGACAATGTTGGGAAATGCAAACTAAAATGAAATAAAGTAGTCATGTTACAGCAGGCGTAAGTCACCGCGGTCACACCCAGTAGACTGAGTGGCAGCGTTTAGCGTTCAGCTCGAATGCCACACAAAACACAACTAAAATGCGAAAGAGCTGTTGTGTGGTTGATTATACAAATCGATTTGACAAAAAATAAAAGCTCTTTTTACAGACTGCTGATAACTAAAGTATCGGCGTGGATTGGTCACATACGGTTGATACCCGATCTAATAGGTATGGATCAGCACCAAAATCAATCTGAATATTAGATTGTTGCATCTCTAGTTCAAATACATACAATTTAAATGGGCTTGTGTTTCCCTTATTTTCAATGGCTCAGTTCAGTTTAAGTATCTCCCCAAAACATGCCTTTGTTCTTTTACTCTAGGATACTCTAGACCTGGGCTATTGAAATCGCAGTCCTCTAGGGCCAAGCCCTACTGATTTTCCGGCCTTCCTTCACCTGTAAGATGATGATGAGCCTGAAGCCTATTGGCTGTATCTCAATATTGTGTAGTACTGTTAGTTCTTTGTTCAGACAATGGCTCATAGTAAAGGATGCGTGTGGTTATTCTGACGTCATATGAAACTGAAACCCTTTCCGTGGCATTGGTGCGGATGGGTCCCTACTTCTCTGGCCAAATATTTTGCATTACTTTCCCAGCATGAAAGCCTGCCTTTTTTTCCAGACCTGAAAGAGTTCCAAGAGAATAAACGAGGGTCCCCAGAGTATACAATCTACTTATGCTTCGGAGAGAAATTTCCAGACGGAAAGGCCGTGGATAAGAAGTTAATAACTGTCAAGGTAGCGTAAAGTTATTGTGCTTTTATGTCAGTCAGTAATGGAACCCACAAATGTCTCCATTAAGAAGCAGTCTTAACCGTTCAGAGAAGCGTGTGGTCAATGTCTTTTGGGCATCATGTTCGGGCTGATGTTAGAGGAGTTTCCTCTTGATTTCTGTATATATCTCTTCTTCTCCATCAGGTGGTGCCTCTGGCTTGCAGGCATCTCCATGAGAAAGCACATATGGATGGAGCCTCCTCCTTGCAAGGCGATGCTGTCAGCTTACAGATCTCACACAACAGCCTCTTTGATCTCATAAACTCCACCTTCGACCTTCCAATCGCCTTTTCCTGAAGACCATCCCACCCCCAAATGCCTTGTCTGCTGTTGGATGCACTTTTGTTTCTCTGCCCAGTGAGTCTATCCAGCGATTCCCAGTCCAGAATAAATTACATGCTGCACTTAAATAATAGAATCTACAGAAGCACATATAAACTGAGGCGCAGCACTTTTTTTTTGTATGGTTTCTAGAAATTCACGCTGAAAACACTCCTTTCAGAAGCACACAGTGGAAATGTTTACAGCAATGGTAGATGGTGTTCATTTGCAACAGTTTTTGGGCAAAGAATTAACAACTACTTTGAATGGAAAATATCAGTACTTGAATACTACTGTGTCTCTAATCTTTATGTAAATGGAATGTAACATATTTGTGTTTGATATAACTTCTTGTGACGTAAGTGTAACAGCTCATTTTTCTGTTTTTAAAGTCTTTGCTCTGTCCTCTCACTGAATGTCTTTTAAGATTTCCTTTGACACAAAAGGAATGTAGCTTGTAATTTACCTGCAGTGAAAATAATAAAAGCCCAAAACTTGATTCTGCTTTTATTCCTTTTATTTCCTCTGGCAATACAAGATAAATTTAAGAGATTTATTTGTCAATGGTTTTCCTTTCAAGTATCATTTAAAAAAAAAAAAAAAACTCAAAACCTAAAACCCACCCTGAATATACACATATGACAATGACGTTTTACAGCTGGAAAGTGACAACTTGTCATTTTGCTGCCATTATTTTTTCACTTTGCACTCCAACCATTAATTGGAAATTGTCTGTAAAATAAACAAAGAAACAACACTTTTACTAGTAATGATTTTTTTTTTTGTAATCTGTTATCTTGCTAATTTTCAGCCAGCACAGTACACCCTGAACATACGATTCAGTCGAACAATTACCTGTTTATCAACAATGACGGTCATGGGTCCCAGTGAGATGTTACCAAATAAGCAGTTAAGATTTTCATGGTTAGGGGTGGGAAAAATTGGATCTATATTAAACAAAACAAAAACCATGGCATGAACTACACTAATTTATGAACTAAATACGTTGGCATTAAATACTTGCTACATATAAACTATATCCATATAATAGCTGAATTATGTATAAGCTACACACCTTTTGGGAACAGCAAGTGTGTCTTGCATGTATGTCCATTCAGGCAGGTCATTTTTTCTTCCTGAACCCTGTGGGCCAGAAAACCAACAATAATGAGTTAATAATCTAAGTTTGATAATGTTCATAGCCAAATGTTTCAGCTCCATTATAAGTGATTACATTGCTAGCATTCAGAAATATAAATCCCAATTATAATTAAATGTTTAACAATATGGGCCGCACAGGAGTGAAAGGAGTTTTGATCCAAATATACCAGTTGTAGAGAGAAGTTTGAAGTGTTTAAATTGACTCTGGAATATTGACAGTGTTGTTTGAGTGGATTACTTTTCACGTTGAGGGAGACTGTGCCAGTCTTTCCATTTGAACTCCTCGGTGCATCCTGGCTCTCTGCATGGGCTGCATGTGTACTGATACAAGCCAGGCCACTGGCTAGAGAGCTTATTCAACTCAGACAACACGTTCAGGATCAGGTTCCACAGCTGGTTGAAAGCCAATACTAAAGAATAATTTATTATTAATTATTTATTATTATTATTATTATTATTTGATAAGTCTTAAAATCCAAAATACATTATGCATTGCCATATCTATGTCAGTTAGTCAAATGTTTCTTCCTTTGGTTAAATTGTACTATGCCAAGTGTGCTAAGATCACTTACAATAATATATGTCACATACCACCACAGAGTACTTACAATTGTCTTCTGGCCTCTTGCATCGTATTTCAATGTTCTGACCATCACTGTCGGTGCTTTTTTTCACCAAAACAAGGACGGCCTCGTAGCCAGCCAGTAAGCAGCTATTTCCCACCCAGTGTGTGCTGAACGTGGAGCACATTCTTACAATAAGCCTGGAAAAAAAACATCAAACCAAGATTCAAGGCGCCATGCAACTACATCTCACAACCAAAAGAAGCTAGATGGTACTGTACCGGTGGAAGACACCATGAGGGATCTCTGGCATGAAGTCGACCAGAACTTTGATGTCCTCTGCATCATCCTGCCCCCACATCTTCATGACCTTGTCATTGTCTTTCAGATAACCTGGGAACATACAGGCAGGTTCAGACTCAGTAAATGAGTGCCTCTGTGGTAAGGATGAATTCCACTTCTTGTTTGGGACAAACTCAGAGGCCTGAGGGTTCAGGGCACATGCAAAATTAGTCGGCAGGCAGATCTCAAAATATCTGAGAAGGCTGAGGATTTTCCCTTCCTTATTCCTGGTGCCTGTCATCTCTTTCACAAAATGATCATCCCTGGCCATGTCCGCCTGCATCAAGGCCCTTCTGACCAGCACGCGAACAGCGTCGTAGGACAGAGTGGCTTGACTTTTGAGCCGGTCGATCCATTTGTTCCTGTGACGTTTGGGACAATTTTCTTTCTTCAGGATACAGTTTGGAACCTCTTTCAGCTGCTCCACCAGGTTGTGTCTTACTAGAGACTTTCAATAGCAGAGAGGATTACTTACATACATACATTACATATGTTTACATACACCATCGAGCCAAAACATTTCATGATTTACGGTCCCCCCCCCCCCGCCCCCTTGGACCTCTCAATAGGTACCATTAGTACCCTATAAGTCTTGGCATTTCAAAGATGCTCTAGCCTAATCTAATAGAACAGATCTCATCCCTGCCCATTTCTTCTGCATTCAACACGTTGACTATGAGTTCCAAATGTTACCCTACAGTTTAATATATTCCACACCACCTATAATATCTGTCATTATTATAAGCTAAGAACATGATGGGTCATACACACACACAGACAATAATGTATTTTGCTCCAGTTGCAGAAACACAGAAACGGTGTCTGCAAAACACTGGTAAAAAATGGATAGTTTCCCTTTTGGTGTCAGCAGCTACCTTGAAGAGTGTGATGAGAAAGGATGGCTTGACAAAGACTTTGTCTTTGAGATCCTCAATCTCTTCAAACCACAAAATGGTCCCAATTCGATGAAGGTAACGGAGTATAGAATGTAGGTCCTCCTTGCTCAGATTTCCAGAAGTGAGGACATTGTTTGCCACAAGATTGTGAAGATCCACGATTCCTGTATATGACAAAATAATTTACTACCGTGACTTACCTTGATATATGTGATATGAATATGATGAATATGTGGATGAATTTGTGGGGCTTTTTTTCAGTCATATTCATTTTCTCTAATTGCAAAAAAATAATGTGTCATGCTGTACATCTATGTGAATTACAAGTGAGTGAAACAGCAAAAATCTAATGATTTATTTATTTGCAAAAAATGTGTTCACCGTGCTTTGGAAAATCCGGCTTCTTAATCAGGCACCGCATGGAAGATTCAACCTCTTTATAAGAGTGTGGCAATGTTCTGACAAGGTTTGGAAACAATCGTTTATTCTGAACATGCTGCAGAATGTGTTTTTGAATCTCCTCAATATCCGCACACTTTGTGCAATCAATGGTAATGAGGCTAGAAACCTTGAACAGGGAATGGATTCACAATTAGCAAATATGCACGACAAGAAAATTAGATCATTTTCAATTTTGACACCCTGACTACTATAAGCAATTGGATGATGAATGATTGGATGGATATTTAAAACAGAAAGAAAGCATCATGTGCCCAAGTTATTACTCCTAAATCTGCTCACAGTGGTTGAGAAAAGTTCTGTCAATTATCAGTAGTGAATATATAAGACATATGACATAATACCTTCAGGGTGTAACCTTTAAGCTGATGCAGTTGTGTCAGGTGCTCAGAGAATTCGTCATGTTGGCTGTTGTCTATAATATGGCTTATCTGTTGATCCAGGTTGAACATCCTCTCCTTAAGCAGATCATCCGTCTTCTTTTCTATGTCCTCCTTCTTCTTCCTTCTGTCCTCTGCATCTTTGCACTGGTCAGCATGGGTCCCCACGAGCAGGAGGACAGAGTCTGGGACTCTCATAAGAACATTGTTGATCCAGAAGCTGACTTGGTCTTCAAAAGACTGTGCATCCTCAATGTTGTAGCTTAGACCAGACATTAGAAAACAAAATGAAGATAAATATCCAATTCAATGTGTTTATTTTTATATAGCGAATGATGTAGACCTATGTGGCCTATATAAATACAGTGACCCCTTCATATTCGTGGATTTGATATTCACGGTTTTGGTCAATCACGACCTGGAAATACATAATTTAACAGGAAGGGAATATTTTTAGAGCTTGCTGAAAGATTGCAAAAACTCACAGACAATCCATAGGCCTAAGCCAAGACAATATTGAAAATGATTTGGATCACGTAAAATTCTATAATACATAAATATTAGTCATAATATATTTTAGTGTAAGTGCACACTATGTCTTTAATATTAAAAGTCTTGGCGCTTGGGTACTGTGCACATCTTTGTCTTGGCAACTAGCTGAGTCATGAGTTAGCTGTCTTTGTGACCGTGGAATCTCCTGTTTGTCATATATATAGGGAAACTGCTCAATGCCAGTGATCTTGCGTTTTTAATAAAAGGTATAAAATGTAGTGCTCCCAGTGTGTGCAATAGTAACTTTGATGGTTTGTATGTTAGAGAAAACCCATGGAATCCATCCATTTGAGTGCTGCCAGATCTATGAGCATTTTCATAAAAATTGTAGATAATATATGTGTTTCATATAATGTTTAATACATGATTAGTGAGTAAAGATACTAATGCATTTATTTATATTTCCTTTAGATTAATAATTTATTCTTTTCTTTGTTTCTTTTTCCCTCATCTTTTTTATTAGTTTATTATATTTTTTAAGCATATTTTATTTTCATTCTATTTCTGTTTAAAATTTGCTTAAAATTCAAAGTGACATTGCATGGTGTGATTTGTTTAAAATCAATAGAAATATTTTGAAAATAAATAGAATGCATCCATTTGTCATCCACATGTGAGGGATGCTGCTTACTGGGGAAGTGTGTGCTTTGTGTTTTTCAGGTCCTGGGTTCAGTCCTGAGCATCTCCACTCCAATATCTCAACAAACTACAGGTGGCGTATGACTAGAATTCAAATGTTGTTGACTCAAATGCTAATTAAATATGCAAATTTTCCAACAGCCTACATTTTTGCTCCTTCCCAGCTCCCTGTCTGAAGGTTCACATTTTTGCTCCCTGGGAGAGAGCAAAAACATGGATTATCTGCGGGCTCCTTGAGTACCACTGGAGTAATGATATCTGTGTAAGCAGAGGACATTTGGGAGTTGTTACATGCAAAATGTGAACCAAAAACAAGAATTGTCTAGGGGTCCCCGAAGACCAGATTGGGAAACACTGATCTGCATGTATGATCTGCATATAATATATGAACAATTTAGCTCAGAAGAAAAGAGTTTACATTTGCCTGTGGGTATTTGAAGTAGATGCTTGGAAAATATAGTAACAACACAAATACCTTGAAAGATCAATAGCCAGAATGACGAGAGCGTGAGGTGTGATGAAGATGTGGTGAGTTAGATAATACTCCTCCTGTCCTGCAAAGTCCCAGAAGAGAAACTGGACGCCATCCTTTTCTACTTCATTGATGTCAATACCAACTGTCCGATCACTGGCTTCCACTGTCACTGCTCTTCCTTCTCGCAGACTGCGGCATAAGGTGGATTTCCCAGCCATGCTGGAACCCAGGAACAAAGTCTTGACTCTGGCCACAGTGTCCCCATCTAGGTCAGATCCCAGTTGGCGGAAATAGCTCTGAATGTCCTTCACCCCTCCAGCGCACACTTCTACTGGGGGTGTCTGGAGCTGGTTACCATTGACTCTAAAAACTTTGAGGTCAATTTTTAAAAAGAGCTCAGCCGATAGCTCAGTCAGACGGTTGTTCTCCACATGTAGCTCATTCAGTAGAGGGAGCCCTTCAACTGCCCACAGATTCTTCAAGTAATTGTTGGACAGGTTTACATACTTCAGGCTCTTACAGTCCACCAAATCAGCAGGGAGTTCTTCCAGGTGGTTATTGCTCAAATTGAGATACTGCAGATTTACAAGGAAGGAGAAGACCTTCGTGGGTATCATCTGGATCTTGTTCTGATTCAGATAGAGCCTCTGCAGCTTCTTCAGCTCCCTGATGGCAGCAGGAAACTCAGAAATATTGTTCCAAGACAAAATCAGCTCCTTTAGGTTGACCAGCTGTGAAATTCGACCTATATGCTGTAGTTCATTAATTTGGAGGTTCAAGCTCTGAATATACTCTGCTTGACCAAAGATCTCCTGAGGTAGAGTATTGAGCCTTTGTTTGGAGAAATCCAACCCCCGTCGGTCCTGAACATCTAACAAGTTGGAAAACAATATTGTTAAATGAATACAGTACTGTGCAAAAGTCTTAGGCAGTCCAAAGAAATGTTTAAAGCTGTTTATCTGGGTAGCAAGTGTATAACAAAAAACACAATTTAACATTAAACCATATGCAAATTAAGAGTAACACAATAAAAACTAGCAATAATCAGTAAAAGTTACTGATATCTAGTCGGATGGCTAGATGAACATCGCTTCAGTTCCCAAACCTCTTCTCAGGGGCACCTCAGCCATTCTGTGATTTTGTTAAATTTCACCAACAGCTCAATTAATTAATTTGTGTGTTTCAGGTCCTGGGTTCAGTCCTGAGCATCTCCACTCCAATATCTCAACAAACTACAGGTGGCGTATGACTAGAATTCAAATGTTGTTGACTCAAATGCTAATTAAATATGCACATTTTCCAACAGCCTACATTTTTGCTCCTTCCCAGCTCCCTGTCTGAAGGTTCACATTTTTGCTCCCTGGGAGTAAGATTAGGGGGTACCCTAATCTTGTACCCTGAGTCCCTTTGGAGTTTAAACTTATGGGAAGACTTCATACTTCATTTAGGTCTATCCATCCACCCATCCATCCATCCATTCATCTATTCATCCATCCATCTTCCTCTTATCTAGGTTTGGGTCATGGGGGCAACAGTCTTAACAGGATGCCTAGACCTACGTCCATCTATTCCAGCACCTAAGGGGAATACCAAGGTGTTCCCAGGCCAGCCTAGAGAGATAATCTCTTCAGCATGTCCTGGGGTCTGTCCTGGGGTCTCCTCCTGGTTGGAGGTGCCCATAACATATCCCCAGGGAGGTAGGTCTACTATTACAAAAGGACAAGTGGTCTGGAAGAGCCAGCAGGATGCTGTCAAGCCTTTTTATTTGCAAAGAGTTGCAATGTCTTTTATGAAAGCGACAATGTTGTGGATGTAAGTTTTATGTTGAGTTTGTTGAGTTGCGTTTTACAGGAGGGTCGGCTGAATAAACCTGGATAATCATATATTTTTTTAGTCCAGTTATCCTTATTTATTAGTGGTTAATAAATTACTTTGGGAATTATGTGTTCTGTGATTAACTTTTCTGTTTTTTTTTCAGATGACAAGTTCATCACTGCTCGTGTCAGTTATTTAAAGTCTGCCTTGTTAATTAGTGTAATTATTTTGGGCAGGCTGCATTCCCAAACGAAGTCACTACTTTATGTGGGTGTAACATTGATTGAAGAGTAACATTGTTCAGTCTCAAAAACTAAACACATTGTGTCAGTGGTGGACTAACGTCTCTGGGAGCCCTAGGCTGACATAGCTGGGGGGGCCCAGTAAATTTTCTGCCAATCAAAGCGCAAAGTCCTAGCAATAAAACTTATTGATTAATTAAACTTGATGTCTTCGTGCCAGTTTGTCCTAATTAGCATAGGGAAACGCCCTGCAATTTCCCATAAAAGGGCATGAGACTGTAGGGCCGTGTGCAAAGAATGTGAGCTGCTTGGTACTAAGAGGAAAAAAAAATCAGTAATGCTGAGGTAGAAGTAATCAATCAATACAGTAAAATCCCGTTATAGTGGACTCGCTTATAACGGAATATCAAAGAATCTTTGTAAAAAAAAAAAATGTGTACACGGGGTTCATTCATTCATTTTCCAACCCGCTTTATCCTATTGGGTCTCGGGGGGTCCGGAGCCTATCCTGGAAGCAATGGGCACGAGGCAGGGAACAACCCCGGACAGGGGGCCAGCCCATCGCGGGGCACACTCACACACTGTTACCATTCACTCACACATGCACACCTACTGGCAATTTATTAATAATTTATAAATTATTCAGCATGTCTTTGGACTGTGGGGGGTAACCGGAGTACCCGGAGGAAACCCCACGACGACACGGGGAGAACATGCAAACTCCACACACATGTCACCCAGGCAGGGTACTAACTGCCGCCATCAGCTAAAGCAGGGTGGGAAAAATTAAAGTTGTTACCCATTTCTATGCAGAGGGGCGTGGCAAATTTGCATATGTCCTCAACATTTATATTTAGCATTTAATTTAATATTTATTTATAGACATACCATTTATATTTACATATGATAAACAATTTTGAAAATAATCCACACAGCAAAAAAATCTAATTATCCACACCACCATTGACTTCTAGCTAAATGTCAGAAAGTTGCACTAAATGTTGAAAAAGTGGCAAGTAGAAAAATGTTTAGTACCTTTACAAACGGTGCCCCCCAAGGTGTAAAGTAACTAAAACTAAGGTGATTTATTATTATTACTAGCTATGAATGTTTGATGAATACTACATATTACTCAAAATGAAATAAATAAATATATCTATTAACAAATAGAGATAGATAGATATTTCAATAATTAATTAAATGTGCCCTTTTATTTAAAAACCAGAATCATATAAAATTATATTTTTATCTAAAGATAAAAGGACACATTTAATTATCAAAAATATTTCATTTATTGAAAAATTAAATTGCACATTTAATTATTGAAATATTTATTCATTCAGTTATATATTTATTTCATTTTGAGCATTATGGCGTTCCACAGAATACAGGAACCATTTTAAAATTGGTATAATTTCATAATAATGATATAAGCCAACGTCTTTTTGTGTGGTTGCCTGTTTCTTCCACCCCAGCATGTATTTTAGTAATAATTACTGTATTGGATATACAGAAAAATCCTACCATCCTGCACACTGTGCTATGAAGGGAAAAAACTGTGTATATATTAAAAAACGTTATGCTACATCACCAGTTACTCATTAACCACTACACATGCACAAAATGAACAGCAAGCTTATAAGTGAGGCTGTAAGTCTTGTAGGTAATTTAAAATAACATTCTCCTTACCATTTGACCGTGCCATCTTGGGTTCCTGTCAATGAACCGACTAACTGAAAATGAGTTACTGGAAACCTGTCCAGCAATAATATAATACATGAGTGGGGGTGGGGTTGAGCAACAACAACAACAACAACAACAGTGTATTCAGAAACTTCTGAAGAACCAGAAACTGAAAGTCATTCAGCAGCTTCTGACCGACGTGTGTGAGGCGTCATAAGTAACTGGATATAATGCATATGGTAACACCTACTGTAAAACACCACCAAAATCTGCAACTTAAATTCACCAGTTGTCAAAAGTCTTCTTCAGACAATCCTATTTGGGCTCGGATGCAACAGTAACACTTGACTTGAGGGGGCACAAAAACATGGCAGCTAGTTAGTTACTACAGCTGCCCTGGTCAACCACAAGTGAAGAGATAGTGGAAATACCTGGGGTCCAGCTGTGGTGGTCACACAACCTCACAGAAAGTGATCCGATCACCCAGCATCGATACCCAACCTCAATGGCAGCGGACCCCACCAGCGATGTTCCAACATGTAGTGGAAAGCCTTCCCAGAAGAGTACAGGCTATTACAGCAACTAAGGGTTAGCCAGCTTCATATTAACGCCCTTTGATTGAGTGTGAGATCTTGGACAGACTGGTGTCCCAATATTTTTATCCACGTAGTCTAATTAATAGCATAATACTACATTATCTGTCCCCTCAAGTAACTTTTAATGATCAAATTTGTTATGTGATAGATCAAAAGTAAAAGACGCACTTTCTGAGCAACTTTACTTTATTAAAGACATCCTCTAAGAAACGTATTTACAAACAGTTTAGTGAAAACCTTCAGTTCCTTGACAGTACAGTTAAATAAGGACAGTGACTCGGAGCAGCCCAGGTACAGTTCAGGGAGAATTTTCTCTAACCAACCCATTTCTTACAGCCACAACCTGTCTAAACAATTAACATGACTTGCATTTTAAACACTTTAAATCCGATGAATGAATACCCTAAATGAAAGAAATGAAACTTAAGTAATCTTCTCATGAAGACATCTACCCACATTCCTTAAGAGAGATAAGAAGCTCACAGACATCAGTACACCCTCCATCACAAAATCACCGTTGGTGAGCTCTACGGTACTCAACACACATTTAGCTAGCAATGTGCATAAGGTGACGTGCGAGGCGCAACATAAAACTGATCTAATTCTCAGCAGAACAGGCCCTTTAAATGACGAGCGTCTGGCATATAGCACGCCTGCCCCGCAAGCAATCGACTTGCTGGAACACAACCCGCATGGTGCGGTCTCTGCTCCCAGGGGCGCGATGTTGTCATAGCGATCTCCAGAATAACTTCTTTAATATCTGTCGAAAGCATGAACAACGGAGCCCTAGATCATATGAAATGCTGTACAATATTCATTTAATAAAAGTGCAATGTTGACAAATAAAATTTCCCCCAAGAATTTAAAAATTGGAATAAAAGAAAAAGAAAACTCCAGTTTTTCCAAGGCTAAGGGGTTGCCATGGATACAGACAATGTCAGAGGTGGGGACCTATCGGCTTGTCGGGGATGCATGGCAATATTTGATCCACCGCCTCTTGCGGGTTGATCTCTGCATACCAGGATGAATCGATCTCTTTGTAAAGCTTTTTACCAAAGAGATGTGATTTTATTTGTGGGAAACAGCCAGACGTTGCCTTCAACCCTGCTCCGCGTTACCGTTAATGCAGCGTATGATTACAGGGGTATCTGGTGGCATGAGCTTTGTTAGTTTAGCTGCGTTTCGGAGGCCGTGAAATCCAGAGAGATGTATTTGTGGGTAGACAGAATGGGAGCTCATTACAAACGAAGAGGGAGGAAGAGGAGGGGCTATTCATCAGTGGTGCTTTAAGATGCCATCTCAGTAGCCTCCATGAACAGCATTTCTGTTCAATGAAACTCAGACCAGCGAGCCTTACTGCAACCCCTTCCCCCAGGCAGGCAGAGCAAACACAGCAGATCTTCGTTGCTGCCCTCATTCCTGCTGGAATAAGCAGGAATAAGAGTGCTGATTCAGGATTTCTAAGCCCTTTAGTTTATACCATCATTATATAGTAAAAGATAAAATGAAAATGGAAAATACTGTGGGACAAGCTGCAGAGAAGGGATCAGGTTGTCCTTGGAAGACGGGGGTTGGGTTTGGGTCCTCCTTGGAAGATGGGACAGGGTTTGGATCCTCCTAGATAGAGAGGGGTGGAGTCTAGGTCTTCCCAGGCAGAGAGGGGCAGAGTCTGGGTCTTTCCTGACAGAAAGGGGCGGAGTTTCAGTCCTCCAGGGCAGATAGGGCAGGGTTTCAGTTCTCCCCAGTAGACAGAGACCAGCTCCTCACGAGATGCCAGTAGCCTTGCCGGTCACGCTCTCCTGGGTGTTCCCCTCTTCCCCATTCTTCTTGTGCTTCCTTGCATGCTTGTATTTGTCCACGTAGGCCTTCACAAGGTTGGCCACCTTGACTGGGTTAATCTCGCCACTCTTGCTGTGGCACACCTGTAAGCCAAAGACAGACTTAACACAGACTTGTTTATACAGACCGTCACAAACACACAAAGATGTGCATGTAGTGTCCCCCCCACACACACATGCTCATTGGTCTAGTAGGTTCCATACAACAGCAGTTAGAAACCTAACTGGAGGAATCGACTGTACAGTACATCCATTACTAATGCGAGTCTGCTCTCCTCTTTTTAACTAAACCCTAAAGACCTAAAGACCCAGGTCACAAAGGTTGCTCAGAGCGGGTGTGGGCACCTTCTGAACAGCCTTCCGGAGGATCTCCTTGTATTCCTCCTTGGTGATGTCCCTCTTTTGGTAGAAAGGCTTTATGGCCAATTTCACTTCCTCCACGGCCCGTTCCTGCATATGAAGCTTCTTCATGTACTATAAGGGCAAGAGTGTCGAACATGCAGTTGTTAAGCCCTAGGTTTGACACCGGTCAGACATGGTCTTTACTGAAGAAGCCCACTCATTGATGGGGTTCCCCCCCATTTTGGGGACTCACCTTATCTTTTCTGGATGAATCCTGGGCGCCACCTTCTTTCCTGGATGCCGACTCTCCCTGGCTGGGCTGAGATTGGCCTGGCTGGGCCTCCAAACCACAGGAGGTGTGTGACACTGAACTGAGGGTCACTTTTTTAGGGAAGTGGGGAGCCAATTCCCCAACCGGGGCAGCAGGTTCAGCAGACTGACTGGAGTCCTGGGTAGGGGTTAAGGATTCAAATAAAGAACAACATTAAGAAGAAAATGATCAATAGTATGCAGACCAGCGGGCAGCAAAACCAAATACTAACCAATTCAGTGGCTCTATACCTGCCTCTAACCTTAGACAAGGGGTAATTTAAACGGAGTTAAACAGGAAAAAAAAAGTTGCATAAAGGCACAGATCCCTTTAGAATAAGATGCTCAGTTTATAGTCAGCTATTAACAGACATCCCGGATTGTCATTAGTATCAAGACAGGGATATCTTTCGAGAAAACCCGCATGGAGGCTGTATGGTGCGAGGGCGGGAAACTACGGATTATCAGGCATGGAAATCGACGGGGAATTACAGACATCAAGCAGAACCAGTAGAAAGTAAATAAGCCTTGCTGTCACACGGATGCATTCCTCAAATTGGCAAATCAGTGCAGCACGGATGACAAATAATAAGCGTCCACCTTTGAGGTACTGATGAATCACCTCAGAGTCCACCACAGGACCACAAGAACATGGAGCCAAACCTTTCCAGCTCAACCCTCCCACCACAGAACAAAACTCAGGAGACGTCAAATAAATTCCTTACATTCACGATCCTACTTACTGACATAGGAACCCGGTTCCTATACGTCAGCATCCTGCAAAACCTGAATTTCTGCATACTACAACGCAAAGAACAAAGCTCCATTTTTATACATCTAACCCCAATGTCCTATTTTTAGCCAGCTTGTCCTCATCAGTATAACACACGTTTGAATTCCTCACTCAAAACCAGATGACTGAACCAGTTCAGGAAACGTATTAGAGGAATAACCTAATCAATCAAAATATAAAACAAAGTCTTGCTAAGCATGTAGTTAAGGAAAGTATACCCAGAGATACTGGTTTCCCTGAAAAGTTGTCTTTTGACAAGCATGTTGGAGAATGCCCCAAAATTCCAAGGTGCCATTCTAAGCAAACTTTCATTTACGAAGAAAATACTCCGATATCACTTTCAGTTTCAGTCACATGGTTCTTGCTGGGCAGTGATGCCCCCGCCTGCTCATGCTTTCTGTGGGTGTACTAAAAGAAACATCTGCAATTTAACAGGAAACATCAGCATAAATAGCTGCTACCACCTTCTGCTTTGGCGATGTAATTACAGTTAAAAAGCAATCTGGGATAAAAGGCAATGGTTGAGCATAGGGGTCCCCACAAAACCAAGGTCCAATGCATCAAAAAAAAAAAAAAAAAAAAACCTGGCGCACGGGCATCTTCAACGATTAAAATTTCCAACCGGGGAGGGAAAGATCCCCTGTAAATAACATTTACGTTAATTTGATTTGCT
>JAODKF010000037.1:115835-127013 GCA_026779585.1 Mormyrus proboscirostris | reverse complement strand
CAATTCTAGGTGGTTGCTAGGGTGTTGCTAGGCGTTACTAGGTGGTTGCTAGGGTGTTGCTACGTGTTGGGTGATGACCTCAGGATGAGAATGAGAGTGCATTTCCTTTGCCGATATCCCTTTGGAAAACCAACCACTCCGGCTCTCAGCTCCCTGGGAAAATGTTGTTGGCGTCGTGACATTGAACTGCTAATGATCCGTGCACTTGCTGTCCTTTTGCTAAGAGGGCAGCACCAGGAGTGCGTGCCCACGCAGCTACAAAGCAAGTGTAAGATCTGAGAGAGAAGGAGCATGCAACTGATCTGAAACTCAATCATTCAACTTTATTATATACACTGAAGGTATATCATAAACATCATAAAATATTTTACAGTAAATATATACTCCAAAATGTAACAAAATTCTGCAAATATATATAGAATTAATAATGTTTGTTATAATTATAACAACAATTAGAACAAGCTGAACAGTTAGGAAGGAATAAAGTTTACAGTGACCAACTTCCCAGGGCTGTGGTCTCTGTTCTATCTCCATGACGACTCCCTGGATGTCAGGACTGCAAGACACACAAAAATACCTAGTGACGCTCCTGGTGTTTGGTATCATGGCACATTTTCTTGCTAAAACATCAGCACATCCTGGGTTGGGGGAAAAAAAGGGGCACAAGCAAGAAGCTTTGGGGATAGTGTTCCGTTACATCCCGACACGCCAGAGAGAGGGAGAGCAGGAAGGGAGGAGGGGAGAGAGATGGCGGATAGACAAAGAGGACAGGAGAGAGGCCTTTGGAATCTGGTTTGGTGCACTGGGAAAAATATAAGATATTTGCTCCAGAATGTGAGAGCCAGCAATTTGTGCCAGCTGAAGCTTTTTTCACAGAAGTGGACTGATATGGAGACTCTCTCCTGTTCTGTGAGAATCCTTCATCTGTCATGTCACAGAGTGCATGGACATAGGCAGAAGGTACAGAGGCGATCCCATCGGTGATTTCAGACTAGCGGAGTGGCAGAGGGGGACACCAATGGAGTGCGGAAGTCTCTGTAGTGAGCAGGACGTAACTGACCGTAAGTATCAGAGACACAGAATCCGTTGTGTCCTAGTTACTAAAAGGCACTGAAAAAGGCACTTAGGCACCTCATGCCCTTGCTAAAATTAAGCCAGAAGGAGTCAATGTGGCGCTTTCATCAAAGTCTTTTCCTTCTGTACAAGCAACTGTAGTTCAGGCTAAAGACAGCAGCTGCTGATCCGAAGTGCTCAACCCACAGGGTGGTGTTGAAGGGATGGAGAAAAAGCCGTGTCAAAGGGAGGTTCCAGAAGTGACCGTGAGAGGGAGGACCGGAAACCAAACCAAAATGAGTGGAACAGGGACGAGTCTCCATAGCCAGTCAGGGAAAGAGGTAGCCCAGCCAGTGGGAGGAAGAACCAGGAGGCAGAAGAGGAAATAAGTAGGGAAAAAAAGCTGGATCGCGATGTGGAGGACAGGCAAAAGGGCCTCATGGCAAGTGCTCAGTCCCAGGAGCCCAGGTTCAAGCACACTCTCATGCAGCTGTTAGATACCAGGGCGGGGGGGGGGCACAGGGGGGTTTGGCTCTGCGTGGGGCAAGTTCAAGCTGAAAGCTGGAGGCTGGGCAGGTGGACAGGCAGGCTGGGAGCATCAGGCTCTCACACATACACACCCTCGGGGTTCAGGCTGGACACCGCTGGGTTCTGCAGGTTTCGCGGGTGTCCCAGGAAGTGCTTGGCAGTGGGGCGAGACAGTGACTCTGCAGGGCACAGGGCAGAGTGTGAGAGGGGCCATGGCTCACATCCATAACCTACCCCCAGGGGAGAACCACTGATGCTATTTAACAGCACAAAAGCATGTTAGATACACTAATGAGCGGCATGCTTTACATTTCATTCAAATCTCTCAATCCTTTTTCCTTAATTAGTTTACAAAAGGGAAGCATCATCCTTTTTCCTATGAGAAATGAATGGCATTAACGTAATAACAGAAATGATTGGTGCGCAACTGGTTGGCTGAAACAAAACTCTGATCTGGATTTGTACTTTCTGAACCTGAAATTTCCATCTGTACAGGACTGAGTGTGTCAGTGCATGTCAACCTACCACCATTGCTGTATCCTTCCTGCTGCAGCTTGGGCTGCTCCATCTGCTCCAGGGGGTCCGTGTGGGAATTCGGCGGGGTGGGGGGAACTCCAGTCTGCTGGATGAACTGCTGCAGGTTGCACTGGCGGAGCTCCTTGTTCAGCTCGTCTATCTCCTCCTTCTTGGCCTGCAATGGCAGAGAGGCGGAAGAGACCATTCAGACTCCAGGGGTTGACAGCATTTGGCTCTATATAAAACACACATAGCGGGAGCCAAATACTCTGAACAAGCACAATAAAAACTTAATTTTATTAGTTACATGCTTAGAGGGAAAAACGACCTCATCATCCAATAGAGCCATATGAACATCTGCCCCCCAGACCAAGACTGGCTCACCCCCCTATGGGACCGGGACACGGAGTGAGCCATACAGTACAGTCAAAGAATACCACAGAGCCCAGATAAACTCTTAGAAATCCATTAGATCTCTTAAAATATGTTTCAACATGTATTCATAAATGTTTAGTGATGTACTTCCAGTGTTAACCAAGCATTGCCGAGGGCAATGGGAGGACATAAAACTCACACACTATCTGCAGGAATATACTCAACAGAAAGTGGGACAATGGCCAAAGCAATAAACCTTCAAAACCTATAATGTGTTTGTCTGCTGCTCAAGTTACAAACTTACACTTTCACTTAAACTACAGTATCAGGTCCACTTCCTTGTTAAAAAAGGGACAATAACAGGAAGGCTGTGAGAAAACTTCTTCTACTGTGTTAGTAAACTTCCCCCAGTAAGTTACCTCTTGACTACACACTCAAACCCAGTTTATCACTATGCTTGGATTTGCAGATACATTGAACAAACTGCCCGTATAAGGGCTGTGAACCTGGGAGTGGGAAATTCTTTTACATACAGTATCGCCGACGTCATTCCATCTCTGACCTTGTACTTCTGACTGGCTGCAGGTCGGTTTTGGCCACAGGGTGGCAGCAGCGCACACATTTCCGATGCATACACTATGCCGAACTTCAGAGAGCAAACACTTATTCTGCACTTTTTAAGCATATTACTAGATCATCTCCCTAATTATTCACACTTGTCATTTTAGTGCAGCAATCTCTAGTTCAAAAATGGTTGAATAATATAAGTGAGAAATAGATGACTTCACCAGACATGGAAAATAACTAACAAGAATGTGTTACTTATAACCCAGAATTCTTATTATCAGTGAAAATTTAAAAGTGAACTGCCATGGAAACCACATAGTATTGCTTTACAACACTGGGCTGCTGCAAACAATTCAGTTGAAGTATAACCCAGATTCAACAGCACGTGTGATACTTTGGACCCAGTGTATGTCCCATATTCCATGCTCTATGTTCCAAACCCCATGTTCCAGGTTCCGTTTTCCATGTTCCACGTGCCAAACGTGAGGCCGAAAAAAAAAACGCAGCTCAGATTTCCATAAACAAGGACAAGTATTTATCCAGCAACTGAGCCTATGAACAGAGGCGATACTGGATATGTGTCTGTTACACAGAGGACACATAAAACGTGCTCCACAGCAGACCATGAACACCTGAGCACCTGAGCTGAGAAGGCGCCGTTCTGTTACAGCAGATTTATACCCCCTGTCCTTGTTCTGATCCGACTGAGACATTCACACAAGATCACACTCATATGAATCAATGGGGAAGCCATGCAATCAGGTAATCAGGATGACCTAGCCAGTTGAGCAAGGCATTTGAAGAGATAAAGATTTGAGACATCAAAGCATTATAAGCTGCTTTGAAAAAAGACAAACTGACTTTGAAAGATCTGTAATGTTATTATTCACCCATATAAACAGTTCTGCAGTTTGCTGAATTCGGGTAAATACACCGCACACAATTCACATGCATAACACGCAGCCTCCTGCGCCATCCCTTCCCCGCTCACCTGCAGCAGAGCCTCTACCCGCCCCAGTGTTTTCTCTGCCTCCGTCAGCGAGGCCTCCAGTTCCACCCCCTGATGCTGCTGGCTCTGTAGCTCCGCCCTCACTGTGTCCAGTGACGACTCCTCCCAGTGCGCCTCCTGCTGAATCTCACGCTCCAGCTGCGCAGAGTGGGCGGTGCAGTCGTTCAGCCTGCGGCCGCAGTCGTCTAGCGAGGCGTGCAGCTCGGCCAGACGGCGCCGCAGCCCTCGCTCCTGCTCCGCCTCCGCATGCAGTTCCTCCTCCCAGGCGGCCTCTTGGGCCAGCTCCGCCTGGTTGCGCCGCGCCTGCTCCTCCAGCTGTTCCAGCTTGTCCTGTCGGGGCCCTGGCCCCGGGGCCCTATCACATTCTCGCACTCTCTCCTCTACAGTCTCCAGCTGCACATCCAGAGCTTGCAGCTTTTCTTGCTGTTGCAATATCAGCCGAAACACCTCCTCTTTGGACGTGCCAATGGAAGGGACAGGGCCAGGGCTGGGGGCCGGGCTGGGCAGGGGAGGTGAAGCCCTAGCCTCCGGAGAGTCTCTGGGTGTCTTCTTAATGTGTTTCTGTGTGCCCTGGGGTGAATTTGTGGGACCCAGATTGAAGGTCAGTGACTTCTTAGGCTCCCGCCTCCGCAGAGTCTCTGGCTTGGGTGGCTTGGGCAGTGTGGGACCTCGGTCCGGGCCGGGTGTCTCGCTGCTGCTGGGACCTGTGCGACGCAGGAAGAACTGCACCTCCTTGCTGTGCTGCCCCAGCTTGGCCAGCAGCTCCAGCGGGCGCTCCTCGGCTAGCAACTGCCGCTCCGTGTCCCGCAGCTTCTGGATCAGGACGTAGCGGCCCGTCTGACCTGCGGTGTTTGGTGGGGATACACATTGGGTTCAGATAGAAACAAACGGACCTGTCTTGCCTTCTCTGCTTATCTCTCTTTCACTCTTTAGCGTTTCCTGTGCAAATGGCAGCACGTACAAAGCTTTCATTAAGGCTACTAATAAACCACAACATGAAATAACAGGATCGGCAGATGTTGCTCTGTGGAAGGTGTGGCTGCTTCCTGAGCAAACTGAATGAATCAAATTGAGCCATACTGAGTAGAAGGGGTAGGAGGAGCCACCTGGGACGAAGGCCCGGTGGTGAAGGAGCCTTACCAATGGCCTGGGCCAGAGCGATGACCACATCCTGGCAGGATGTCTCCTGCGACAGGCCGCACACCACCCGCACCACGCCGTCCACCCACACCTTGAGCTCCATCTGCGACGCGGTGCTCCTATCGCACTCACCTCCACATGGCACCGGGCACGACCTGCAGGGACAGTGCAGGACGCGGTCACTGAGGTGCAGTGGCGTGGCAGAAAGGGGGGCGAACTGCAATGGTGATGGGAACGCGAAACGGACTCGATGTGGTCGAAACGTGGCCAGATCTGCAGTGATTGACGTGGCTCTCCGGCTGCCTCTCTTTAGCATTCCGCGGCAACGCATTTCCAGAGGTCCCATTTGGGAAGTTCTCTAAATTACCATAAAGGAACTACCGTCTGCTTCCAAGCAAAACACACTCACTCATAACATTAATGCAGTGCGACTGCCAGCTGGACCTGGCCTTGTTCAGCGCAGTATGTGGAAAACCTCATTTGAGTTTGGTAAAAGTGATCACCTTTCAGCACAAACCTTCTGCCTCTAGAAAATTACAGTTTGAATCCACCAAATTATGGATTTACTGAAAGTAATGTTTTATTTAAACTGTACTCACATTAACTCCATAATTGCAATTCTTTACAAAGTCCCCGATTATTTAATTTTTTTTCTTTTCTCTTCTATTTTCTCTTCATCTTAATACTATTGCGTTTCTTTTTAAATATATAGTTTAATATATAGTTTAGCATTTTTCCACTTTCATAATAAATTATTCTTTTTTAAAATGCTATATAGAATGAAAGTTGACTGATTACAAACAGAACAGAGCAATAATGGCTCAGATCTGTCTGATGATAGAAATGTATAGATTGTAGTTTATAGATTATACATTCCATTTGGATATGAAACTGGGACAAAACACTTTTCTCTTATTCGTTTTGAAGTGCAGCAAACTTGAATCCACGGAGAAGGAACATGGAGAACTTTCAGTGGGACCCAATTTACAAAGCTTTGTTCCTAAAAGGTTTTTCAGCATCACCTTTCATAAATTCTTATGTCTCAAAGGCACCACACCACTCAAACACAGCATACAACGTCACCGCACAGCAGGTCATCTTAAAGGTCACTTAACCAAAAGTAATGTTTTGCTTTGAGTAATGACCCGGGGTCCAGGCTCACATATACCACAGGCTAGCAGCACCGATTACTGTGGCAGTGCCTGCAGGTTTGACGAAGTAAAAGAAGATAAACACGAGAAGCTTTGGACAATGTGATGGAGATTCCACTTCTGTCTTGCGACTCCCTGGAAGCCGGTATCAGTCAGCGTAGAGGAGAAGGAATGCTACCTTACAGAACTGTGAGAAAGAAGCTGGAGACAAACCGTCTTTTGTCTCTGACGGAAATGTACACACACACACACATGCAGACACACACAGACGTGACACAGACGGAGACGCCTCAGCAAAGCAGCCCCATTGGTTTGTCTCGCTAAGCCGGGCGCACGTAATATGGCTGGAATGTCAACACTGCTCCATCACCTGACAAAATGAGAGACGTGAACCTGTTTACTATGCAAACCTTGACATCCTGACTGTCCACATGACTCATAATCTGTGAAATCAACATTTTCCTTTGACATAGACCACAATCAAAAATCTTAAAAAGTAAAACAACCTGTACAGTGCTAATCAACAGTATCTTCTTATGGGATCCATTACAGTCCTACAAACGTGCCACATCACACACAGCACGTCAGGCCTGGTTCTCCAAACCCGGCATGCCTACTCTCTTAACTGCAGGTGCTGCCACTTTCGTGGGGTATCCTGTGATCTGTGGGGTATCAGACTAAGGTGTTGTGCTATGTGAGATGAGTAGTGTGATTCTGTGTGAGCTGAGTACAGTGTTATCCTGTGCAAGCTGATTATGATATGATCTTGTTTAATCCTTTGTGAGCTGATTACTGTATGATTCTGTGTTATCTTGTGTGAGCTGATTACTGTATGATTCTGAGTGAGTTGATTGCTGTGTGATCCTATGTGACATGATTACCTTGTGAGCTGATTATTGTCTGCCCTGTGATGCTGAGTGAGCTGATCACTTTCTGCCCTGTGATCCTGTGTGAGCCGATCCCTGTGTGCCCTGTGATCCTGTGTGAGCTGATCACTTTCCGCCCTGTGATCCTGTGTGAGCCGATCTCTGTGTGCCCTGTGATCCTGTGTGAGCCGATCCCTGTGTGCCCTGTGATCCTGTGTGAGCTGATCACTGTGTAGTATGAGGTGTGCGATTCCGTTTATCCACTCCTGTATATTGGGTGGTGTATATTGTACACTATGCCCTCTGTAGACTGTTTGCATTGTGTACTGTATACTGTGTTCAGTATCTGTCTTCCATACAGTGTATCCCCCGCAGCCCTTGCAATGATAATGATTAACTACATGGAATTCCTGTAGCCTCTCACACGCATATGCAAAAGCACACAGAATTCCTGCCCTTTGCCTTCAGGACAATCTTTCAGCAGCATATTAATCATTAAAATGCTAGGACCAGGAAATGGCTCTAGATCACTAGGCTAAATATTAACCATGATGGCAGCTTTAGCTGTGGGTGAAAAACAAATTGATTAACATCCAGAATGGGACAAAGCAGCAAGCATGAAAACACCCCATGCAGCATTAATGTTTATATAAATATGGCATCATCAATCAGAGCAGACGACACTTGTGTGAGTCCTGGGTTTGAAATGACCTAATGGAGTGACACAGGAAGGCAGTCCTGACAGGCACCAGCAGGGCGGAAAGAGAAGAAGAATGAGGTGTAGTCTGGGGGTTGGGGGGGGGCGTCCAGTGGTTCAGTGGGGTTTACGTATGGAACACGCTCTTCACTTTAGTCACGCTTTGGACATAGCCCAAGTTTTGCCTAAACACTGTAGGGGTGATGTTTCCAGCAGTCATGTGGTAAGGAAAAGACTGGGTGATTGACCCTGCTGCTGAAATATCAGTGTTAACAATGACCCACCCATTTTACCCTCATTTACAACAAAGGACATACAGGCCCTAAGGTGGGGGACACCTTAGATAGTATACCTGCATTATGGAGTTACAACACTCTGGTAGTCAACTCTGAAATGCCTTGTTCAATGGTATAACTGCAACCCCCTGACTTTTGAAGTGCTGATATTTCAGTAGTCAGTGTGGTTTTTGAAAAGGATGGCCCACATCCTGGGTGGTACAAAGATCCATCCAATAACGATGGGCCACAAGTAGCAATAACAGAAGCGGACACTTAATTTCCCTACGTTTTGTTTACAGCACTAATTAAACTGTTGGATAAAGCAGGAGGTCACCTTGCTTCCACATTACATAGCTAGAAGCTCAGTCAAGCGCATTTACATATATACACTGCCCCCTGGTGCTGTGGCTGATTTATCACAAGCAGCATTTGCACTTCCTATCATGTACAGTACCACTGTGCCACACAAAAACACTCAAGAAAGGAGAAAAATAACAAAAGGTGATCACCTGGAAGTTTATCAATGCACAGCAGTAAAAAAAATCTACATGCATTACATCTATAGTCATGTCATCTTTAGTGGACTTTTTCTTAATGGGGCACATCTGAATTGCAGAGGATCTCTCAGTACATAGTATCTGTTGGCAGAGCAACAAATTAGGGCAGTGGGTACAAACAAATTCACCGGTACCAACATCACTGCGATGGTGTCTACCATTCCTGAAGTGTTCTTGTTCTGTACAAACTATTTGATGTAAGAACTTGCCAAAGACATGGTTTTCAAAGGAGAAAAACACAGAAGCACACAAAAATGGAGGAAGCAGCCCGCCTGCCAGGAACAACCTCGGAGGGAGGTTGGACAAGGTAGGGGGCTGCAGAGTAAATGGGATCAGAGAACTGTGGATAGATGCAGAAAGACTCTTAAATGCCAGACTTCTCTGCCATAAACATGCTGCTCATAAAGCCAGCGTTCATTTTTGGCTGGAAGCTTTTCTTCCCCAGGTTGTTAGACTAGGTCTGCGTGCTACGGGCTGCCACGTAGACCATGTGCAAGACCACCTGCCAGGACATCATGTTCACCATGGCCACCCCCACCCCGAGTCCCCCCTACCTGCACTCATTTCCCACAGAAGAGCCCAAGGCCTCTGCTGGGTCTTATTAATGCTCCAACATTTGGAAACATTTGCTCCTGGGACTCATGCAGATTGCTAAATAGGCTGTGTGGTGCCTCACCAAAGAGCCTCACTTCATGAATAATACATTTTCCTGCATGTCCAGCTGGGACGAGACACCAGGACCCCATGGAATGTTGCTTCTTGGAATCCCCCCCCCAACCTTCATTATATTTTTGTGTTTGATACAAGCTGAAATAACTCTCCTGTGTGTTAGTCTCTCTTTCAATTTTCTGGATGTTTAGTTCTTTGGGAGTAAAGTGGGCATACAATTAAATAGCTTCAAACGTTTCAAACTGATTAAGAAAGGAATACCCTACTGAAGGGGACTAGCGAAGACCTGCATGTAACAGTGAGGTCAGCCATAGTGCTCTGACAGTCTAGGTCATGCTCAGTCACTCACGCATAACTATTGTCCCAGTATCCTCAACCTGACTCTGACCTGTACAATGACTAAGAAATATGAACATTTGATGTTTACGCCCACACACACCCCTGGGACCGTTTGGCATAGCAAGGACAGGACATGTCCGGGTCACAGGTGTGGTTAACGGTCCAGGGGACTCTGGCCTGCCAGGCAGCCCAGCCCCGAAATGCTCCACCATCAGAACTCCACCACTAATGAGCCTGAGTAGACAGAAGGCCCATTTACATTTATTTATTAAGCAGACACTTTTACCCAAAGCTAGATACAAGTAAGGCAGATAGCACAGCAACAAGGACTTAGGGGTGGTGCCTAAAGGTAGGCATACATGTGATAGCAGCTATAAGAGAGCATCACCCAGCAGGCCATGAAAGTCACCTGGCTGCAATGTGAGCCCCTCCCAGCCCTAGTGGGAAGACATGTTCCTGGAAAGTGGACTTAACACTGGCAAGGTAATTAATGTGACACTGGCAATGGACTCAGCCAATGGTGCCTGCCTTCCGCTGCCCTGCTCCCAGTAAGGTCCGGGGTTCTCCCTTAGTCTTTACAAAAACAAATCTTCTTGACAAATATTTTGGGAAAATGATCAGTCAACGATTTTTAACCACACTGAATAAAACCACACAGTTATTAAGACAAACAGAAGTAGATTATTATCACTTTGTCAAGGGCGGCGGACCAGGATGATGACAGGATAGAATGAATTGAGTAATATGATTTTCCTGGAACATACTTAACCATGTGAGCGGCATGGTGAAGAGTCAAAAGGGCCCCCTACATACAGACTGCAGCACGCCCTCAGGCCTGTTGCTACCGCTCATTAGCTCCGGCCTGTAATCGTACCCTGCCAGTGTGACTCAGCACCCATCGCCCTATCCAGTGAGCACACGCCTAGGGTGAGCACCGGCACTCCCCCAGCCTTGCACAATGGCGCCGCTCGTCTAAAGGAAATTAGCTTGTCAAAGCCAGATGATGGGGTGGCTGACATGAGCAGCCATCACTTACAGTCAAATACTCTCCGAAACCCCCACGAGGTTGCTGCCGTGCTGGAGTAACGTAACGGGCCCTGCCAGCTGCTCTGAGACCCAAATGAGGCTCATGTTCCAAAAATCAGACCCAAATCAGAGGCCCGGCCCCAGACGTTCTCCCGAGACGTAGTCCTGCTAAGATGGAGGCCCTCAATCATGATTGGAGTGAATGCTGTACATGAGCCTGGCCTCATGAGTAATTTAGCGGTTCCTCTTAGCCGCCTGTCGCCATGAAGTATTCCTGGGCATGTCATTCATGAGGCAAGGCAGTCATCTGGGCTGACTGCCACAGGAGATTAGATAGATAGATAGATAGATAGATAGATAGATAGATAGATAGATAGATAGGATTGCTGGGTTACCTGATTGGTTGG
>JAODKF010000037.1:94412-109573 GCA_026779585.1 Mormyrus proboscirostris | reverse complement strand
CCCGCCCCCCCCCCCCCCCCCCCACCACAGTCATTCAAATGACAAACATCATCTAACAGGTTAAAGCAGGACAGAAAGGGAAAATTTTCTTTGCCATACTAGCCGTAAACGAAAAGCCCCTCCAGCATGATGCAGGGTAGTTTTGCTCATTTCGTTCCCAAGACGTTTGAAAACAGCCCTTCTGTGTCATTATAGTCCCTAGATTACAGCTGCCTCACATTGTAGCTGTGATTCATGTATTGAGAAACACTGCAGTTTTTAATTGGATAATTACAACCATTTTATTTAAATATAGGTTGGCTAACAAAAAAAAGAAATTCTTTGTTTTTTTCACTCTGAGAAACAGCCAAATGAGAAAACTCTGCTATACCACATTTATAATTTAACATTCATGTTTCCCCACAAATATAAAGGGTAGTATTTTCCTTTTTTGTGCTCTTCACAGGGTTGACCTTTACTACTAATGAAAAATTTATTCCCAAAAAAGGGAGAAAATATCAGTCTAATGTGTGTTGAGTGCACATTAGCCTACCAACACAATGCAGCCCAGTCCACATGTCAGTACCAGCTAACCCTAACCCTAACCCTAAGCCTAACCCTAACCCTAACCCCACCAGGTAAGAAGGCTGCTTAGGAGGATGAGTAGGAGTTCCGGAGGTCACTGTAGGCAGACCTCATTTCCAGTTCGTTCCACACCGCCATGTGGGGTCAACACGCGCTTGCTGTCACCCCACAGCCGAAGATTGCTTTTTTCTCTAAGAGGATTCAGGCTGAATTTCAGGTTGACTAAGCCTGGATCTCAACTGGCTTTCAGAGAAACGTCCTTTTCTGTGGCTTCCTGGGGAAGCAGCCATCTCGCCTTTCAAAGGCCCACAGAGAGGGTCGCACTGAAGAGCCCAGGTTATGTGTGAAGCCCTCCCCCCACCCCACCTCAAGGCAGCAGAAGAGCAAACATTGGGCTCAATGGGCAGGCTCACAATAGCACAGGAAGGCCACAGGCGTGACAGGGGTTTTCAGAGTCCGGCAGATGAAGCTACTCTCTCTGTAACTCTGTAACTTTGCCATGTTTGTGGAAGTGATTTAATTTGAGTAAAAGGGAGGGGGGAGGGTTTCAGGCTTTTTGAGACAAAAGCTCTGGGGTAGGGAGAAGAAAAAAAATATAGGCCGCAACAGGTGAATAGCATGGGAAAGTCGGAAAACCTGGGAGAACAAAGGGAGAGAAACCAAGCCCTCTCAGCTGGGAGCTCCTCCATGCTCTTGTTGCCTAAACCCCCCCCCCCCCCCCGTCTCTGAAACCCTCCTTCTTTCTTTGGCCATAAACTTACCCAAACCCTGGCAATAAAGCTAACCTCAAACTTCGCAGTGCCGCTCCTGCTGTACACCTCAAAGGCACCGACGCACCCCAATGCGAGCCAATGAGGACAGGCCGCACCCGGAGCAGGCTGTCAGGCAATTACAAAAAAAGTCTGAGAGCTTCAAACTTCCTCTCAGGCCAAATATCATAATCCTCCTACAGCTGCTGTGAACCCAGAAGGTGTTACATTACAACGTCAAGCCTAAATACCAGCCCAGCAGCCAAAAAATGATTTTGTCACTTCAGAAAGCAAATAAGGTAACCTTCATAAAGCATGTCTCTTTAGAAATCTGAACCTAAGTGGCCAATAGGCCAAGATTCCCACACTAGCAAAGCCATAAGCTTAACATGCAAGACATCTGAAAATAGGCCCATTGTGTGAGCTCATTTGGGTGTGTGTGTGGGGGAGGGAAATAAGAACTGGACGTTGAATGAATAGCTGTTGATGTGGGGCAGACACTGATAACCTCGCCATTCAGGGAATTTTTGACTCACTTCAGCTGGAGCCACCATCGTGTGCATATTACCCAAATCAGGAATTTCAGGATTTTCCTGTCCCTAAGCGCTGACTTTGCAGGCGGCAGGTGTCCCACTGTCGCCCGACAATTACATCATCATGAGGATGCAGAATGAACAAGCAGATCAGCCTGGCATGACATCATTCCAACTGACCGCAGTTTACACCATACATTTTATAAAAGCATCATCATTTTCTTTACATTGAATAATGTTAGTATGCCCAGGGGCCTGGGCAGCCAGTCAGCCTCACACCTCCAGCGGGTTCTTTCATCTCCAAACTATGGCGTTTCTGGTTCCTCTCCTCCATAAATGTCTGGCATTTTCCATATTCTTTATCTCTCTGTATCAAGAACTACTTCTGCTTCTATGTACTAATACTATATTGCTGAACACTCTTGTTAAGGGCTCTGGAACAACTGCATTGTCAAAGGCGCTATATGAAACACAGTGAATTGCATCATTCCTGAGATACACAAGAAGAATTAAGCAGCTCTTAATGTTGCAGAGTACCGGTCCAGTCCAAATCTCAGAGGGAACAAAACTTAGACTGCTCGATACCAGTCGTACCCAACAACTGCATCCCCAGGCACAGCAAATCATTAGGCAGGCTTTGTTTCCCTGTGCGCACTGTCAGCAGCCCGAAAGGGGAACCTTACAGTGAGTGTGGGCCTGCAGATAAGGTGCCGCTCCTACTGAGCATGTTTTAAACCTGAGAGGCCATCGCGAAAAAAAAACAATGCACTGAAGCAGATTTCTAAATGCGACGCTTGTTCTGTCCACAGAAGGGAAAATCAAAATCCACTCTGTCATCAAAGTCAAAAGTAAAAGAAATATTGTTTGGATCAAAGAGGGAGAGAGAGGGAGTGCGACCCTGTCAAGGAGAGAGCTGGAAGCCAGAGAGTAATGTACCATTCAGACATCGCGGCTTTACAAATGCATCTGATCCAGCTTTGAAAACAAACCCTAAAATGCACAGACAAATCTCCTTGCCGGGTGCTTTTTCACAGAAAGCTTTACACACCACACCTGAGGGCACATCCACCAGAAAAGTTTTTCTTCAATAAATTCAGAGAGGCCTAGCAACACCTGTCTCTCTAGTACGCTTTTTACTCAACACTGCATTCAGTTAATTGGCAGATGAGCGACTTCCTAGGGCAATATGACGCCATACAGTCCATGCAGAAAATAAATATGAGAATCACAGGTAAAGAGACCCTGTTGCTTTCAGGCTTATTAATATAAATCCACGAGCATCTCTGCCTGAGGTAATATTCAGTGTGACAGTGACCCAAAAAACAAACAGAGGTGACAGAAGCACATGCACCACCAAGAAGTAATTCAGCATGGAAATTTATGCAAAGATGTCCTACAGCAAGTTTATCTGGACTTGTCTGGCAATGGCTTGGCTGCACGAAGCGTGGATCCTAAGTGATAACATCTGACCTCACATAGTACCAGTGAATGATTTTCGCACAGCAAATCCACTGTGTTCCCATGGCTACCAGCATGGGTCATATGACCTATAGCATCACTGAAGAGGTCATCCAACAGGGCTAGCAGAGCCCAGTGAGTGGGTCTGTTGGCAAGAGGCACGTGGCCAAGAATGTGTGTGTGTGTGGGGGGGGGGGGCTTACAACAGGAGATCCTTGGTGAAAGAATAAGGAAGAAAAGGGACGTGGTCATCACCAGGGGTCTGTTAGTAGGCAGGTCAGAGTGAACGTGCTATCTAACCCAATGTTCCCCAGTCCGGTCTTTGTGGACCCACAGTCGGCCCACGTTTTTGCTCCCTCCAAGCTCCCTGCCTGAAAGTCCACATCCAAAAGTGTGCAGTGTCTGTGAGTCTCCAAGGACCCGACAAGGAAAGCCTGGGCTAGCCACTTCAGCTCCCTCCTGACCAGCCTCACCCTGCATCCCTTATCTCCTCCCCAGCTTAGCCCACAGAGCAGTCACCAGCAGTGTCACTGAGGCCCACAGAGGATTCAAACAGCAAGTTGTCATGTGGCTCATTTCGCTAGCTCTAATTCTGGAGCATTTCGGTTCTTAAACAGTCACGAATTCCAAAGCACACCAGTCGCCTGCAGCCATGATATCTCTGCCTTTGGCACCCCCTCCTACGCAGTTCTGCTTCAGGCAAACTTAGGACCAGACCGCAAGTCACATAAAATGTCTCTCATATAGCAATCGCTATACCTTACACACTGCTAATTAAGATTTAACGCACAAGCTGCAGTGGGAACCTCATCTTCGCTTTATCACAATCATTACTTTAAGATTTATACAACTAGCTGAAGCTTAAGGCATAAAAAAACAACTTGTTGCAGAGCAGAGGAAAAAAAACAAACAGGTCCACATACTCACCTTCTGAACGGCTGGGTCCTGACTGAGTGAAAAAGAAGAAAAAGAGTGGTGGCAAGCGTCCCGCTATGCGCGCGGCAGTGTACACATGAGCCTGCGCGCGACAGCACAAGACTGGAGAGAAAGAAGTGAAGCGGGGCCGCCGATCTCTGTCACCTTGGAGACGGATGCTTTTTCAAAGGGAGCGGCCAATGAGAACCACCGGCGATTGTGTTCAGACAAAAGGCCACGTGACGGTCGGGCTGCTTTTGTGTGGAACAAAAAAAAAAAAAAATGAGCGAAGGGAAGTATGGACGACATCTGAGAAAAGTGGGACCGAAAGCCAGCAAACCAACACCCCGGTTTGTGTCTTTTTGAGCTGAACCAGATTACGCTTCATTCTGGTTCTGTACGGCTGGTTTGACCCCTGCTGTTATGGCCTGTCCCACCAGCCCTATTCACAGAGCACCACCATGTTACACCTATAAGCATGGAACCTGGTCCTCTCCCACAGCCAGCCTGGTAATCAGTGTACCTTTCTCATTCTTATCAGCAGGTGCTGACATACCTCAAAAAAGAAAAGCCAGTCCACCAGCGTTCCCACACTTTAAAGTTCAGAGCCTTACAGGCCATAAAAACCAGAGTCAGATCCCTTGATTAGTCAAAAGTAGAACAGGCCAGACTTTGACTGCAATAATTATTTTGCAAACAAAAGCATTTAGCAAATACAGCCTCTGTATTTGAAGTGAAGTTTTTTACAACACTTTTAAAAGATATCTACTGGGAAACAGAGATGCTGGATCTTCACAGAAGTCTCATTTATAACATGAAACATCAGTCCAACTTGAATCAATAATATATCAACTTTTTTCCTTGAACAACTTAAAATGTGGGCGTATTGTTCCTTACATGGATACAAAGTGCAGAACCTTTACTATAACACCAAAAAATTAAAATACCACAGTTTGAAGTTGCCTTCAATGCAAGAAAAAATGCAGGGAGATAAGTCTTGCCGAGGTCTCAGAAAAGTTGGGTATTTGACATACAAGGAAGACAACGAGAACAATTAATTTATGTATCGACACGGCTGAAACACTATATCAGGAAAAAACGGCTTGTATTTTACTGGAATGTTCAGATAACACACAGATGAAAAGACAAAGTTAGAGCGGAAGACAGCTGCCCTTCTTTCTGGGACTGTCATTCAAAAGCAGAGAGATGGGTTGATAAGGCAGCCGTGTGGTACAATGTTCACTAATGAATGACACACTGACGGACTATACGAAGGACTAACTAAATCCAAATCCAGAGTATAAGTGCACTGGAATGTCAAGCCACATGGGAAAAGGGCAGGAGTATCTAAAGCTCTTGGTATTTAAACCAATCTGTCACATGAAATCTCAAATTCACCCTCCTTAGATGCTGTGCTCTAGAATACGACGTATATCAAAGCAAGATGGTGTCGAGGGTTGGTGCCAGGCCGCACCTGACTGTGTACGCACAGGCGCATGTGTGTGGGAGAGAGCCCGTGCTATCTCCCGCTGCCACATAAGACTTTTCTTGTTTTTGTTCCAGAGGTCAGCTGGACAGATGACTCACTCTGGAAGGATTTTGAGGCAGAGGCCAGCACAATTCAATACACAAGTTTCACAGCATTCCATTCAGTGTGTAAATAGAAACCCGTAAAAAAATCTTTTAAACAATGGATGGGTATTCACATTCAAGGATGACTAAGATTAAATTGCCTTGCTTATTGCAGAGAGCACAGCGTGTATGCTTTACCTAAATTTTAAATGCCAGTGACAAGCCTTGCTTATTTATTTCAGTTTCCACCATGCTTTCTATTTTAAATCTGGAGCCATGGTACTGGTAAAGGACTTTCATTGGAAACCATCCCCAGTGATACTGTAGATGAACAGGAAACTGAACTAGTTTTAGAGGATGGATTATCCATTACAAATCATAAAACCTAAACCCAGGTCAGCTGTCCTGAGCCCTAAAACCACAATGAGCCTATTATCCACTTCCATTTTCATCAATGAATTTAAAAAGTTTGTTGTTTTTTTTTCTCACACCAAACAGGCAACCTTATTTTCTGTTCCTTATGTCTTAAGTGTTGTTACTGTCCTGTCCCTTCCTTGACCCTGTCTGTCTCTGAAAAGGGGAAATTCCCCATATCCTCTGCTTCCGGATCATATGTTCTGTTTTAGCTCCCACCCACAACTTTCTCACAATATTTCAATAAGTTTAATACACGTTATGTCACTTGCTATTGTTTCCGAACATCAGAATGATGTAAAATATCTAGATGTGTAGGTAAATTATATTTAAAATACAATCAGTACGGGTATTCAAACGATCTTTTCCCAGTTCACTTCCCAGTACATTTCAGAAATCGTCTGCCAACAACGTCAGAGACGCACATAAGTACGATACCGCAAAACTTAAACGGTGTCAGCGGAGCTGTGCGAGCCGCGCGCGTCTCCCCCGCACTCCCGGCTGCAATGTGTCTTGCAACAACCCCCGAGATGTACCAGGAGCAGAGCGATTGTGATATCAGCACGACCACTGCCAAATCCCTACCTTGCAAACACCACACTCAACACTCAATTCAACACTCAAATCTGTGGTTGTTATATTTACTGTATGACAAAAAGGAATATTAAGTTCATACACTCACCGAAAACCAACGCTGTCCGCCACACAGTGTAAAAGGACAATCCGTGACCTACAATGATGAGTTGTGTTAGTTTTTCAATACAGTACATAACAAACATATGAGAGAGTACATATAAACATATCCAGTCATACAGTGTGTATATATAAATATATAGAACTATTTTTGTAAAGTTAGGCTAGCTATTAATCGTAAAGTTTAGGGAAATGGCATACATTTGTCTGCCGCTCTGTTATACCACTTGACATGACCATTTATCATTATATAGTGTATGAAATCTTGATTTTCTATGCGTAATCATATTTACATATTCACGTCTTAAAACTTTTCACGCCTTTAATAACTCATACTCCAGAAGATAACAAATCATCCTCAATTCTCCGAAAAGCTATAAATCAGTCGCAGAGTTGCCAACTTTGGTCAGCTGGCTGGCGTGAGATTTTCAGTTCGAGACAAGTCTGCACACACATGCACACGTATTTACATGTGTGTAACAGTTCTATTATCCTGTAAATAGCCTGTGGCCTTTTGCAAACTACACCAACGCTTTTGATGTGCCTAACTTTTGGTGTATAATGGAATAATACAGATTTGCCATAAGATTTGTTTCGTGAGTGTGACGGACTGAAAGCGTGATTGTCACGCCAGATGCGTGAGAGTTGGCAAACCTGCAGCCGTCTCTGCGTGATATTACAACGTCATTACTGAACTGTCTGAACTTTTTAAAAACTTCGAAAACAGCTAGGCTATTGCAGGTGTAGCTCAAGTAGACAATTCCGCTAACACAAATGACGAGGGTTCAAATACTAGAAAACACACATAAATTCAAACCCTTTCCTCTTCTGTAAAACGCTTAGTTTAAAAATGTCAGAGTAACACGGATCAAAATGAACGGACGTAGACGGCACGTGTCGGACAGCGGAGCCTGCGGCGATGTAAGTGTTTGTGCTGCGCATGCGCGCAGGTGGATGCGTAGATTGACGGCAGACGCAGTGTCTATTTTATAAAATTAATCACCTATCCAGGTAACTGCAATATTAGCCATCCTAATCATCACATTGTATAATTATATAACCCAGCAAAGTTTCAAATATTGTTAAGCAGTAATGACGCTACCGCCCCTAAACAGATGTCAAGTTATGTCGCAGTTATTTATGTCTATTTGCAAATACTTCAAATAGACTACAGTCGGTTAAAACACTAAGTAAAATAGAATAAAGTGAGCTTTGTCTCTTGTGGCTATAGCGAAATATTTTATCTTTATTTATTAAACAGCTACGCGTCAGATAAATCGTTCGTTTTTCTTGCTGACTGTACTGCCATAACATAACTTTATAGTTCACAGCTGAGTATGCCCTCGCAGTCTACACTATAGACTCTACAGTACTTTAATGTTTAAAAAGTCTTTACAAACTGATACAAAATATTCGCATGATTCTCAAATATACCGGCTATGTTGTACCCACCGAAAAAACGACGAGACGTCAAGGTCTGTCTGTCAACCTCTTTCAGCACCAGAGACGGTCTTGAATAAAAGAAAAATGAAAATAGTTCCCTCAGAATTGTACTTTCACTTAAACCTTTTATTGAATAAAATAAAAACTTGCACTTTACCTTGTGTTTTTTCTGCCTAGGAAAGGACCGTGGTTGTACTTCTATAAGATACGCCTGAGTGGCTATAGTATCCGAGCGCCTCTTAATGCCTCTTCACGACCGTTTACTTCCGGACAGCTTCTCCTAGCAACAGGTTTCGTCCTGCCATGGAAACTAAAAACAACCGCACGAGCTCTCTGCCCGCGCGAAAACGCATATGTGCCTCTTGCTCGTGCACGACTGCATAAGCCCAGCGGTGGGGGATGCTAATGAGACTGTCATTAGCAAGGGTTAAAATAAAGACGAGTTGTAATTAAATTAGTTTGAATCAGGAATAAAACACTTCCACTTCCAGTATTACTGGTGCAGATGGGGGGAAACTGGTATTGATAAGAATGCATGCACTTCCTTAAATCTAGTTTATTTTGCTACGTTTTAAAATTGTTTGTCAGCAAATGGGGCGTGCTTTTTAACATCTTTTGTTAAAAGCAGTTTTCTCCCTTAATGCTCCGGTAACATTTAAAAAGCCCGCATGAGATAACGCTGAGGTGTGCCCAAAGAGACCAGCTAGAAACAGCCCAGCTGCTCTTCCCCGCGTTTCATGAGCTGCGTAGCCGCAGTCCAGGGCTTCCAGCGCACGCTGCGCATCCTTGGAACTGGGCTTATTGCCAGGCTCAAACCCACAGGGAGGTGCTATTAAGCTTGTGGATCTTCTAGCTGGTCCGCGATCGGCGTGGAAACTAAAGGACGCGGTTACGTGGGCTGCACCTGTACTCCATGTTTTGCAGGAGAGCAATCAGCCAGGGAGAAGTCTGTTAAACGGCTTGACAGGAATGTCCCCTCGGCAGAAAGCTGTTATCCGAAAAAACAATTCTCTCCTAGACTTGTCTCAACCCAACACTTCTACCGCGTCTGGAATTTGTTTATTCTTACTTTTTAATCAGAATCCCACTCAATAGAGAAATACATTTTCCAAAACCAGGTGTGCTTACAAATCGTGATTATTTTGCATAATAATCAGAGGTGCATTAAAACGCTAAGACCTGCCCTGGGTTATTTGCGCTGCCAGAGGGCCCCCTACTGTTTTCTAAGATGGTGACGATAAAATTTGCCGAATTGGGGGAGGCGGATGTCCCCCGATGATAACATTCAGCCGGAGTCCGGGCATTAAAGCGCCCCCGAGCATAATATAAATGTGTCTGTATGCCAAAACTCGACTGGTTAATTTCTGCTTGGCAAGATAGTAAACTCACGTTGTTATGTACAAACAGGTAAGAATAACTTCTTATTTGAATATAAAAATTCAAATTATTTATCTTATGGAATGTGAAAAGACAGGACATGCAAAAAATGTTGGCTAACTTTATATTGTGAATCACAGCAATTTAGCCTCTGTTTGCAAATCTGGTTTGGCATTTTACAGAATGTCTTGTTTTTTTCTCCCATCCTTTGACTTTTTTTCAGTTCTCATGATATTTTGCGGCCCTGGAGCCAAAGGCGAGTACGCGCTGTGTTTTGTTTTGATGGTACGGCATCATTATGGTTTATCGCTGGTCTGACATTATGGGGAAGGTTCAAAGCTCAAACCTGTAATCATAGTAAGAAAACAGAGAATTTGGGAGGAGATGGAGCCATTGAAGGTCAACCATTTGCTACCTCACTAGTAAAGTCAAAGTCCTCAGTTGTATTTCCTTCCACCTGCGGCATTTCACATAAAAAAAAAAGAGAAAGTGTCTATCTGTAGGATCTTTCATTATGTAAAGACAAAGAGATATTGTGTTATGTGTTGTGTTTACCTGGGTTTCTGTGGCAGGCAGGTTAGTGTGGCAACATATAAGAGACACCTGTCAGGGACAGGGCACAGTGCCATGATCCAGGGGCCACTTCTGGGAGCAGATGGCTCAAGTCCAAATCCCACAAATCTGACTTTCAGCAGGGTTATTAGTCAGAATTGCCCAGGTAGATATATCTCAGCATGACAAGGAGATGAGCATAGTTTTAATGCAGTATGTGTAAGCTGCTCTAAATAACAAGGCAATCTGGATTTTAGGAAAGAATTAATAATATGTTAACAAATTGCGATCTGGATTGGGCAGAGTAAGCACAGGTAAATTTTAGGAGCTGGAGATATTATGGCACAAAATCAATGAACTGTCATTAGGTTATGTGACCGCAGGGCGATGAACAAAAGGGACGGGCTTTGTAATTTTTGTCGTGACTGCTGCAAAAACAGTAGTAAGGAAAGCACCGGAGTCCAGAAATTAGGACAAAATTCAGGTTTTAAGAAGGACAGGACACAATCAGGTGCCTAACTGCACATTAGCAACCCAAAGACATTAATGACAGGATTGGGGGAAAACTAACAGGGAAGCATTTAAATACACAGGACTTAATGGAAATAACAAGAAACAGCTGGTGACCTCAGGATTTCACACGAGGTTAACGAGGAGGCGCGGCACACAGGAGAATCAGGGCGTGACAATTCTGCTTTATCAAATCTTGTTTTATGTACACATTGTTTTTTATTTACTTACTTCTGTAGAACTTTTCTATTGTTATTTTTGCCCTCGTCACTGCAGCGGAAAGCATGGAATCCTGGAATTCTGTCAGCCCCCCCCCCCAAAAAAATAATAATGAAGACACAGGCCACAGGACTGAACGTGCCTAAGAATTTAAGAACGTGCAAGATGTTCATCTGTGTCAAGTGGAGTGCGAGAGCGGGAACACGGAGCTCCAGTCAAAACAGTGAGCACCTCAGAATGGTACTTATGGGATCGGATGTCGTTGCGGTCTGGCCCGGTGGATCCAGAATTTGGCAGAAATTTCGACAGCTTTGCCGATAGTGTGCGGCGGGTAAAGCGTAGGCCCGTGTGTAGCCTTTCTTTTTCTTATATATTTTTTTAACTGAGTGAAATCAGAGACAATAACAGGCTAACATGTCAGATAGAAAGGGAAACGGAACGAAAAGTTTTGAAGGGGGATTATTTCAAATAACAATTACTTTGGGAAGCTGACAGATTTCTGTAACCTCAAATAGAACAGTACACGTGAGACGTGTGGAAGTTCTGAGAGACTGAAATTTGATACAGACTGCAGTACTTAAGCGCTTGACTGAACAGATTTTCTCCCTGATCGAACTAATTTTGTGCTCTATCTGTTCAGAGGTTTGTACCCATGTGAACTAGAAAACTAACGTAAACATCGACTAACCAGGATTAATACCCATGTGTTAGGATTCTGACATTTTCAACTGTATATAAGCACACAGAATGTTTACCATCGTTTATTGTGGCCTTTATGTGTTGTATTTGTAAATTAGTTTGTCATTCTTCCTATAATGCCAGAAATGACATGAATACTTTTCGTGAAATGCTTTAACCTGAACGCCAGGAGCAACGGTGAGCATGTAGACAGCACCCCCTGGTGGACAGCGTGTATTTCCTTCCTTTACAAAATGCAGCATTGTGACCAATAAGAAATCAGTTACATTTTATCAATATAAATACTGGACTTAAGAGGGAGAAAATATTGTTATACAAATTTACTCACACCAATTAACGGGCATCTTACACATTTCTTCGTTCTCAGTTACAGGACATTTCTCACATTGCTTTTAGATAAATGGTATACATGTCAGAATTAGAACGGTTTTTAATCAAGACCTGTTGTTGCTGCATCAACGGTATGTGAAAGGCCAGGAATTCCTTGCTCTCAGAACTGTCCTCACCTTACAGCTGCTATTCTCAAGAACACTTCAGAATTAAAAACTTCTGCCACTTTTCAGCATCAAGCAAAGTCATCCAGCCATTTCCATACTTACGCATTTGAAGAAAATGTACACATCCAACATCCGTTTACTGAACATGTCATCCAGAAAAATATATTTTATGTTACAGTATTAGTATTTGTTTCTGTAAAGCTGAGAAATTCATTTGAATCAGTGTGCAAAAAAATGCTGGCTTATATAGTTGATAACCTGTAGGATCCTAGAAGATGAAGCTTTATACATTTAATAACACAAGGACTTAATTGGGTTATTGTAGTGGAACAGCAGTGAGAGTCATCCAGCAGAGCAGAACTTCACCCCCCCCCCCCCAGTCACCCTCCAGATAAGCCCCTGCAGCTGTTCCACAGGAAGCTCCAGCTGTCAGCTGCAGTGGGGACCATCCTGGGTGGGGAGCCCCTGGAGGGTGGCTTTGGCAGAGCGAGGCCTTCTGGGTGTCAGAGGTATGGGGGACACCTGGGGAATTGTGGGAAAGTGGACGTGGACCGGCCGGGTCTGGTGGCTCCTCGCTGTCCTGTCACTTGAAACAAATGGAATTGTAAACACGAGCTGGGGACATATAGACAAAGATAGTGTTTGCTTAGATAGATGAATACCGTAGATTTGCGTGACCCAGGACATCAGGCCCTGAGCTGGATCTGTGTGGTGGAATGCTACAAGCCGTCAGAGCAGAATGACTCTCAGGACACGCGGTCAGCACCTCCTCCCCCGGCAACGGCCCTGCTCTCCCTTCTCCATCTCCTCCTCCACCCAATGGCACCTTCCTGACTGTCCGCAGCCGGCGAGTGCGTGTCTCCAGCTGTCCCTTGCGGGCACCAGCTGGTGCCTTGGGTGTCAGTGGCGGGGATGGACACACGGTGGCGTCCAGTGGCGTGGAGATCCGTGAGATACCAGGGGACATGGCGTTGCTCTCTGATCCGAAATCTGTTCACATCAAACGGAGCATTCATAGTCGAATCAGCTGTTTCTGTAGAGGCGTTTGATCCACCCCATACCGGTGCTGTTGGGGGGGGGGGGATACTCACCTGGGGTCAGAGACTGGAAGGAAGAATCTGGGGAGTCTGTGCTGTTCCAGGGACTGCTGCCTGCTCTCTGGCCCTCGCCTTCTTCATCTCCTTCTTCGTCACTCATGGAGTCGATGCTACTGCCTTTGCCTTCCTCCTCGTCATCCTCCATGCCGTGGGACATCTTCATCACCTGTGGCAGGCGCTCCTTTTCTATGGCGATCAGCCGCCTATCGCAGAAGGCAAACGAGGCGCGCGGTCGCAGGCTAGAGCCAAGGAGACGGACAGACGGACAGACGGACAGAGGCCGGATACCTGCTGTGCCCTTCTCTCCAAGCTTGCAGCTCCGTGAACACGTCACCACATTCGGCATCTTCCCCTCCCCCAGGGTGACAGCGGCACTCCCTCAAGTTGTTCGCCTGGCCCTGGGGGGTGTAGCTCAAAGAGAGGGAGGGGGAACAGGAGCTGGGGCGCTGCAGAGATGAGAGAAGCGGGCGTTTGTCCTGAGGGACAGGCCACTAGGAGCCAAGAAACAGGCAGCGGCCCCCGGAGGTCCTACAAGCTGCCTTCACGCTCACGCACTCAGACAGCTGCACCCAGGCTGGGGAGTAGAGCCTAGGCACGACCTCAGTACGGCTCACGGTTCTGTGTCTTAAACCGAAAGTCTGTCACAATCATCATTATGGAGGCTTATTCATGCTGGTTCAGCTCGTACGGTTCCCTCGCTGTTACTGATCGTTGTGTACGTCAGCTTTATAGTTACCATTATCATTCCTCTGGACCACAAATAACTACAAAACAAATCATTATTTGGAGGAAATATTAAAAAAAAAAAAAACAAAGAATCGTAACAAGGAATTTTCAGATCCTGCAAGTTGTCGTGTCTCTGAACTGGGCACCTAAGCAGCCTCAACAAAAATTAAATCCATGTAAATATATGGGCAAAATAGTGACTAGTATATAAACATCTACTAGGTTACAATGTATCATCGTTGCTGTAACTATTACTAGGAATTATAACAATGTTTCAATGCCTTTCAAAGAGTGTGACTGTGATAGACTGAAAGCTTGCAGGAGGTCCAGCTTACGCTGAGCTTCTGCCGTCGCTGCTTGAGGGCCTGCACGGGGTTTCCACACATCACTCGGCCCATGCCTGGTGACAGGAGCGAACATGTGGAACTTCAGAGCACAAGACATCACAGCCAAAACACACCTGTCAGAATCCAATCTGCAAACTCTCACTATGGCCTGCAGGGGGCAGTGTGCATAAACTGTACTGGCCACACTATCCTCCACACACTCCTACTCCTTTTCATGGCTCACATCTGAAAAATGATCACTGAGCCCTGACAGAAATAGGAACAGATCTGTTTAAGTCTCACAGTTCACCTTTTCACAAAGAAAACTAAGTAACACTGTGCAGAACACAAAGTGTTTTGTGGTTTATTGTACTCCAAGGGTTGTGACCACGATGAATTTTCATTTTTTGGAATATTCAATAAAGCATCCTGACTGCCTGTAGGCTGCACTAAGGCACATCTGTCACTGTAGGACTAGCTCTGTCTCGCAGCAAAGGACACCGTCCCGGCAAGTCACCATGTGTCAAGTCGCTGGCATCCGGGTCCAGAAAAGCGGGATCCGCATCAGCTGAGCCAGGCCTGGACTTGGGGCAGGAGGCGGGTCGGGCGGTGCCGGGTCGGGCACTGCTGGGTCGGCCGCTTCCAGGCCGGCTGGCTGATCGGCTGAGGGGGAGAGGTGCCGAAGAGGGTCGAGAGGAGGGAACTCCCCCGGCTGTGTTCTCCTCTGGTGGTTCAGTGCAACTGGGATTTTACTCAAACATCATTTTGCTCACCCAGCATCCCCCCCCCTCCCCCCTCCCCCCGAGACATTTCCCCT
>JAODKF010000037.1:62685-73244 GCA_026779585.1 Mormyrus proboscirostris | reverse complement strand
CCCCCCCCCCAACGCCAGTCATTTTGATTAACGTCATAACAAGTATACTCAAAGATATTTGTGTCCGTGTGCGTGTCCGTGTGTGCATGCGTTCACGTGTGTGCGACCCAGGGAGCAGATCAAGCGGGTGAAGGACTCGGACGATGTGCCCATGGTGCTGGTGGGGAACAAATGCGACCTGCCGGCTCGCACGGTGGACACCCGCCAGGCGCAGGAGCTGGCCCGCAGCTACGGCATCCCCTACATCGAGACCTCAGCCAAGACAAGACAGGTACTGCGGCACGTCAGGGCCCGGCCATGGGACCATGCGCCCTCTGACTGCTTGGCATTCCTTGTTTCTGTTTCCTGTCCCTGACAGTTATCAGGCCTGCAAAGGTCTCTGTTTCCAGGGGCAGCACGTTTTCATGCTCACCCCTTGCCTTTCCACCACAGCGTCTCACCCCCCCCCCCCCAACCTCAGCACACCCCCATCCTGAGCAGCATGTGATTGGTGATGTTAGAGGAGTGATCACCGTTTCTGAGCTGGGGGGGGGGTGGGGGGACTCTGTTTTGCAAGCAATCACCCCACCCTTCCCATGGGGCAGCCAGCTTCTGTCACATCTGGCTGTACACAAGGACACCTGGGGGGGGGGGGGGGCAAATGATGTCATTTAATGCACTTGCAAATAGACAGTTCGGTAGTCCCACTGGTATAAAGGGGAGGGGTGGATTAGTCCTCGTACACAGCTGAGATTCGACAACCCGGCGTCAGATGCCGGTTGCCATGGCAACATGCATTTTAGAATGGTGTGCCGATTTTAGCTTTTTTTTTTTTTTTTGTTCTTAAGAAGCTGGCTGAAAGAGATTAAATATGTTTGTAATTATGGCTTTGCAATCCATCTTATGAATGTTCCTGCAGACTTTACTGAGTAAGTATGATGGTGAAACCCTTAATCCTGGTAGTAGTTTGGCAGATGAAAGGGTGCAAATGGTTGGGGGGGGGGGGTACATAGACTTCAGACTAGCGCAGGTAGTGAAATTGTGGCAATTTATCCAAGACGTTGTCAGGCATGTATGGGTCGAGGCTACACTAGCTGACCTGGCGCTCTGTCTGCAGGGGGTGGAGGACGCTTTCTACACCTTGGTGCGTGAGATCCGACAGCATAAGCTCCGGAAGCTGAACCCACCAGACGAGAGCGGCCAGGACTGTCTGAACTGCCGCTGTGTGGTGTCGTGACCCGGGTGAGCCGCCGGAATCGCCAACAGCGTATGCAGGACGAGCCTGGACTGGATCACGCAGCACTTGTGACGGCTGTCAGTGACACTGTCGCTCGCCCAGTTCATGTTACTGCAAATATGCGATAGCGAATAGTGGCTTCTTGGGGCTAGTGTTGGGTGCTCTGCTACTCACGAGTTATGGAGGGACTGAGAGAATGAAAATGCATTTCAGCTCGTTCAGAAATCAAAGCTCGCCGTAATTCTGCCCTGGACAGAAACATAAGTGAGATGTTTGTGAGCCTAATGCTGGAAATGCCGCACTTTATTTCATGTCCAGTGCTCTTAGCATCGGTCTTTGGTTTTTAAAAAAAAAAAAAACACAATCCATTTACTCACAAAGTAGATAGTAGATTTAAAAATACGGCTGTGCATTTCTATAGGATGTGACGATAGGATTTGTTCCCTCCATACCATGGGGTGGGCTGGGGGCGGAGGGGCTGTCCAATCAATACTAGACATTAAACTTAAGAATTGAGAAGGGAGCAAGCCTGCCCCCATACATGTCTCCCAAGTTTCGCTTACACAAAAATGTTCTGAGCACAGAACGAAAAATGATTGGTTCAGAGAGAGAGAACCAATCGAATTGTAGAGCAGGCAGTTGCAACCAATCAGATGTCTTGGTTGTGCCTCCTAGTTGCCCCTATGTGCGCTTAACAAACCACCCTGATTGACTCACTGTGTGTGTATTTCATGTGTTAATGAGCACCCCCTTCTCTCTGTTCCTCTCCACAGCTCGTCAACCGGGTGGGGGGGCCAGGATCCAGCAAGCGGGGGCCGTGTGGCAAGATGGACGTGAAGGGACTGCTCAAAAAAAAAAAAAAAAAAAAGAAAAAAGGAAAATGTACAAATACAAGCTATGGGAAAGCGAGGCGGAAGGATGAAGCTGTTTGACCTTAGGGCGGGATCCGAGGGCGGCTTGCCCACCAGGACGTCTCCCCGCCCGATGCACATGCACACATCACCAAGGACTTCTCTCCTGCGTGCTTCGCTCAGGGCGAGTCTGTGAGTCCTTTAACTTATTGTTTTGCAGTCTCGACACTGGACTCTCACTGGACTCTTCTGCCCACGCCTTTCTGACGGCATGCCCCACACTGGCCTTGTTAAGAGCCCTCCGGTGACATTGGACACGCCTCAAAATGGCTGGAGGTGGAGGGAGCGGCGAATGAAATTACAGCATCGTTTCCGTTTGTATTTAGCTAAAAGGAATGTCGTGAATTGATTCTTGGGTAGTCTGTTTAAAAAAGATCACACTTTATGTGCTGAGTGTTTCCTGTCGGCCATCCTGGGTGTCACATTGGGGAGTGGGCGGGGCACCGGGCAGGGCTCGCATCACTTTGTGTCACCCATGTCACACACACCCGAGGGGGACCTACAGTAGTGGGTCTCCAAGGTCCTGTTTGCTGCATTCGCTCAGGCTTCTTTGTCAGGGTTGGGGCGTTGATTGGCGTGTAAGTGGCACCTTCCTGCACAAAACCTGCCCAGGATGGACACGCGATGCACATTGTTATTTAACTGGGATGTAGGACAGTAGAGTCTTTAAATCATCTGTTTTTTTTTTTTTTTGTTGTTTTACTTCTCCTTCATGTAAAGTCATTGCAGTAGGACGCTCTTGACTACCCACCCTTTCTGTTGGTTAGTTTAATTCATGAACCCATTTTTTTTTTTAAATTTTTATTTTTTACAAAAAAAGCTTTATTTGAAGCTGGCTACAGTGATTTTATGTTGTTGCCGCCAGTGTATTTCAGTTACAGATCAGGGATAGGGTACACAGGGGTTCAGACCATGTAATCTGCGAATCACAGCTCAAACAGTTACTGTGATGACATTATGATGCCCCTTTCCTACCCAATCCCCTGTCTTTGGTTTTGATTGACAGTTGTTCGTGGGAGCTGTCAGTCTCTCTGGAGTTCTTGATGTAGCTCAGGAATTGTGGTGGATGAAGTCTTTTCTGATTCTGCCGTCTAAGATGGGCATTCAGTTTAAGTGACAATATTTGTCTTCCTTATGGTACAAAATGCTTTTATCCTCCGTCTGTTCATTGGAAACTCAATCCAGATGCCTCTCAGTGTTTTATATCTTTGTTTTTTTTTTTTTTTTTTGTGCTCCTTAATGTGAAAAGTCTGAACTGGGGGTGGGAAATGCAAAGGAAAGAGAATGCTTTGTTTAATGATAACCTCTTCTGTTGTGTGTATTTTTGTGCTGATTTTTTTTTTTTTTTTTTTCCCCCCCACCTCATCATCCATCACCTCATCATCCATCACCTCATCATCCATCACCTCATCATCGGCGTGATGTTTTCCTCTGGCATTGTATGGAAATTGATGCAAGATTGCCTTACACGACCTCACTGTGTTTTTATTTCATGAACTGATAAACATCTCTGGATCAAGCAACTTTTCCAATCATTTCCAGTGTCGCGTGGAAAATTTTAAAGGCGTTTTTAATCATTTAAAAATATGAATTTTCATATGCCAATAAGTAATGAAGGATTCGGACGTGTAGTTTTGTTTCAGCAGGATGACCTTGGTTGTCTCATGCATATAGAAGCATCCTTGGGTTTGGACTGTCTGGGGTGCTCCTTAGTGTTTGAATGTAGGTTTAGTCCATAAAATGTGTTTTAATTTCTAATCTAACTATTCATAAACTGTGGTAGGGTTACAGTGTAGAGTAACCAGAGAGAGTATATAGGTTAAGATACCAAGTTTATGTTTTTATTATTACTATTATTTTTTACCCAGAGCGTTTCTTTCTCCAAACGCTCATTGTATAAGCTTGTGACTATTTTAAAAAGTCAGACCTAACTTAATGGCCACGTGGTTAAAATGCTTCATTTGTCCGTTCTTTTTTTATTGACTGTATAGTAAAAGGAACAGCCGCATTCTGGAGCTGCATATGGATTTTTCATGGGTTTAATTGACAGATCACCGAAAAAAAACACGAAAACACGAAAAGCCCACATTTTAAAGCCCGCTTTAAACGTATGCACACGTTACATCTGAATAGTCTAGGAGGACACACTCGGAGCGCATTTTTGGCAGAGGAAAATAGTACCCAGAATCCCTCCCGGGCAAAGCGCTTCAGTGGAAGACGGGACAAATAGTGTGTGTGTGTGTGTGGGCGGGTGGGGGAAGGAGGGCAGGTCAGCTAGGGACTGTCCCTGAAAATGATAGCATGCGCCAGGGACACCGGTGAAACGAACACCTTACCACCATTGGCCTGTTTGCATATCTCAGCAGTCTGATTTTTAGTGACCGCTCTTGACTGGCTCAGTGCGCGTCCGGACTATTCAACCACCAGGGGTCGCTGTGTTTTTTTTTTTTTTCTCCCCTTCCGCAGCACCCGATTTCGAGGATTTGGGACTCATCAGGATGATGTCGCAGCCTTCAAAACAAACCAGAACTCTAGTTCCATACTGTGACTTATTCGTTGTATGTGCATTTGTGTTTTGTAGATAACTTGATCCAGTGCAAAACTTTTATGTTGTATTTTTAACTGTACTCGTGGTTTTTTTTTTCTGGAACCGCTGTTACGTTATATTACAAAGTGATGTGACTTACAACGGCGAAACTGTGGTATTGTAAATTTTTATTTGTATTGCATATAGCACTACGCAAAATATGGATAATACAGAATGTGTTCCCAGAGGTGTCAAAAACGTCTTATTGATTTTTTTTCCCCCAGTTGTGGTGTGACGGTCCTGTGTGGATTTTCCTTTGAATTCGAAATCGACGACTTTTACAGGGTTGTTGAGAATGGACATAGTAATGCAAGGCAAATTATACGGTAAATGTATATTAGTGATTAATAAAGGATAGCCAGAAGTAAATGTTTTGTTCTAATAGGCTACGAAGTGTGGAACTGCACAATACAAGTAGGATCTCAAAAAATTAATAAACACTAGATTGTTTGCAAAAATTATGAACAGGCGGTAATCAGCACGCACATTTGAACGAAACTCCAGGTCAATGTATTAATTGTTTCATCGAGCGAATCCAAAGGTCGTATCAACCACCGACTATGTGCATCCAGCTGTCAACACGCGGTTGATAGCCTATAGAGAAACGGATGATGCTTCATTAATATTTTACTCCGTGAAAGTTAAAGGAACTGATCTGTAATTTATTTTAGAAACGCTGGCATCCGTTCTAAAGACATTTTCTCTAATGCATAACGATACACTAGGCCTGCGCTCATCCATCCATCCGTCAATTTTCACTCTCCTTTTTCAAGGTAGGCCTATTTAAGTCATTGATTTAAATGATTTAAAATAGCCAAGTAGTCTACTTATAAACGCGTTCACGTCACTTTTATTACACTTGTAATTTCCCGGACTGGCATCCTGTCCAGGACGTACCCCTCCCCTGTGTGGCAGCGCCGTCGGGGAAATGCGCTCCGGGGTGATGACTGTCCTCCATGTTTCGGAGGAATGACTGTAATGAAATACTAACTCTTAAGAAGAGTGCGTCCCATTCTTTAGACTGGTCAAACGTGAAAGGTATCTTAAGAGGATGATCGTGATGCTATGGGAACGCCTTGCTGTACTGCATGAGGACGAAGCCCAATTACCTTTGCACGCCTGATTACGCTGCGGAGTTCAGGGGACGTGGTGCGCTTTCGCTGGCATTTCTGCGACCCTGTCGAGAACATCGATTTCAGTCTTACATAACTGAGGATAATCATGGAATCGGTGAACTCCCTCAAGAAAATGTTATCAAAGGTAAGAAATTGCATTGACTTATGCAACACACAGGTGGCTTGCTTAATAATGTAAGGCTACCTCGACGCTGTCAAATACTGCTTTGTGAATAACAGAAGGGGTGGGCAGTTGTTGTTATATTTAAAATACGTTTAGAATGTATTTAATTGAAAAAATATAGCGCTACCTGATCCTTATATTTTCGTTTAACATTTCTGATTTTCTAACTAAACTTAGCCTGTATATAGACTAAGACTTTAAAACATGTGTATTTATGTGAGACACTCAGTCAAACAGTTCCCCGTGACTTTAAATAGCAGCAAAATGACTAGTTTGGGAATATCTGATATAAGGCCCCCGAGGTCAGAACCCCAATCGCTACATTTTCAAATGAAATTTGATTTAGAGATATGGCGAAAGGGACACTGACCGGAATCATTGGAAGAAATGTATCCAGACGTCAATACAATTTTTTAATGTACTGCGTCTCTGCAGATGTGCCCGTCTTAGCTCTTACTTGATCATAATTAAGTAACCCATTTCGTTGTGTATCTCTGAGCTCCCGGTTGGTTTGGGAGTTGTCCGTAATGCTGTGCTGTAGAAGTAGAAAAGACGACTTTAAGAATTTGATGCAGCACTCTTTCTCTGTTTTATGTATCTATTTTAACCGGGATGCACTTGACCAAAGTGCGCCTTTAATTAGTTTATTATCGTGCGTTAGAGCAGGATCATTGACTAGGGATGTCAGTCCAATGGGAGGCGCCTTTCATTATGCGTTGGGTTGTTCAAATCGAAATAAACGATTTTCCTTATATTTCGAGAATGCAGTTCTCTTCATATAGAAATAGGTGATTATTTTGTATAATTACTATCATTATTATCATTTGAAAAACAGAAATACAAGCACAGGCATTTGATTGCTTCTGAAATATGCAGTGTGGTCTGCCAGTACACCAGTCTCAAACCAGTGGTGGACACCTATGGTAAGTGTCTGATCCAATGATTATTCATGACTTTTCGGATCTTTATTTGACTCAAAACCACATTCATCCATCGATGTTCATGGCTCAGTGTTCAACGACGGCTCCAGTAGACACCTGATGTGTCTAACGGGGACAATCCCAGTGTGTCACAAAGGTAAACCACACCCAATCAGTTTCACAATGACATCATTTCTCGGGTCACATGATTCCACCTGACCCACATAGCTAGTATTCTTTTCGGTTCCCTGTAGGGATGGAGTGTAACATCCCAGTGTCCCTATGGCTGCTGCAAAGTTACCCCCTGCATCCACCCATGTGTTACATACAGCCAACCAAAAGCAGCATGATCGTCAGGTCAGAAAACGTTGATGGTGACGGCAAGGTCGACTTACCTTACCTGCAAAGCTGGAAGCCCGTGAGTGTGTTTCTTTGTGAGTTATGTGTTCTTCTGTAGCATTTAACTAGTACCACATTAAATAAGAAAAGCACTAGCTAAAAAATGCCTGTACCCCAAACAGCCACCAGGGGACGATGTCCTTCTATTCTCCGTAACCAGATATTTAGTGCAGGGTCACTGTGAGAGCCTGGAGCCTGTCACAGGCAGAGCAAGGGGACACCTTGGACAGGATATACATACATTGCAGGGCAGACAAACACTGTGATCGCTATGGGCAGAGACACAAGTTCCCTTTAATCACATGTCTTTGGACTGCAGGAAGAAGCCGATGCAATTAGGAAGACATGCAAACTCCACACATACTGCAGAGCTTGGTGGTGCCGTTTCCGTCCCACCCACTGAGCCAATAAGAGACAGTGCAGATGTGCACAATTCTTTCTTAGAAATAATCCCTCATTTGTGTACTGAAAATATTCATGTATTTATCTTTACTACGTTCCTCAACACACCATACTGGATAAGCAGTTGTAAGATTGATCGATCGATGGGTCTTTAGTACATTGTCTTACATTGACCTTATAAATGCACTCAGAAAAATATGACATATTTTTATAAAATGTATGTCCAGCAGTGAATTATAATGGGATTAATAAATTAACTTCATTAATTAAGTTCATCCCCACTGTTAGCACAGTCATCCCCCGAACCACGCATTTTGCTCCCCATTGACTGCCTCCGCTCTTCATCCTCAGCCTCTCACAGACCTGTATGGCCTGGTCCAGGCAATGAGAATCACGTTTGGAAAAGAGCTGCCCTTGTGCGAGTACAACGCCACACCGTTAGGCCCGGACACCATCAACAGTGAGGCACCTCTCTCGAGTCACCATGCTGCACTGTTTACACACTATCTATCAGTTGTGCAGTCTTGCACAGGTCAGCAACAGGAAGCCGGGGGGGGGGAAGGTGTGAAATGAACGTCTTTACACTGACACCAGGAGGTTAACAGCACCTGTCTGTCTGACCCGGTTCAAAGCAGTGTTTATTTAATCACTCCAATTTAACATTTTATCATTTTCATAAACCTAATTTTGTGAAATGTTCTATTTACGCAGCGATTCCAGAAATCTGCTTATTATTCACTAACATTCAGGTGAATTTTGACAAGATATACCATAAGTATTTTTACGCCTGTTTGAGCAAGTAGGACAATTTCACAATGTCATGGTAACATTATTCAATTACTTCTATATGTTTTGTAGATGGATTTTTGTCACTGCCTGTGTCACAGACCCAAGCTGAGGCAAAGTGTTCTGCAACAAAGGGGTCAAAGGTCACCCTGAGCAGAGAGGATGTCAATTCATCTAATGAATCGAAATGTTAGCTGTTCCTCAGCTGAATCCCAAAAATCCACAATGGGATTGAATGAAACTTGTCAGATATAACACATTCTCAAATTAGAATGGCAGACATACAATGCCTGATTACAAAGATTTGAGCACATACATTTATGGTAGAATGCTCGCTTTTTTGTCTTACGTACATGGTATAATGGCCCCTAATGTATACTAAAATTTCATTATATTTCAATGAAATAAAGAATTGAATGTTGTGTGATTATTGTGTGATTGTGGCTGCCTTTATTTAAAATAAAACAAGACAAGCCAATGGGCCTCATTCACCAATATTTTCTTAAGGATTCTCTTAAATTTGATCCTACGAAATTTGTTAAGAACAGCCTACGTCGGACTCATGACGCATTCTTAAGCAGCAGAATTGTTCGCACCTTTGTTCTTAAGATTGGTGAATCACACGTCTTCATAACTGAAAGCGCGTGCCAGTTTGTCCTAAGCATAGGGAAACGCCCTGCAATTTCCCATAAAAGGGCATGAGACTGTAGGGCCATGTACAAAGAACACGTGAGCTGCTTGGTACTAAGAGGAAAAAAAACTTCAGTAATGCAGAAGTAGAAGTATTAATACAATAAAATCCCGTTATAGAGGACTCACTTATAACGGTATATCGTCTTAAACGGACGAGGTCCGCTGGTCCCGGCCGTGCGCCTTTAAGAACATGCAAAAAAGCATCGGATATAGCGCACTCGCATATAACGGAATTTCGCTTATAACGGACAAACAATTCGGTCCCAGGGCCGGTTTTAGTTGTAGTCTTGTTTGGCTATAATGGACATACGCTCTCCGCCTACAAGGCACGTGGGGCGCCGGTGGCATCCAGCGCAGATATGTAGTCGGGATTATTAATAGTCATGCTTCTGGTCAGGTAAAGTTGGATTAGTACATGTACAATATAATAATCTATACCAGACGTGTGTCTGCTGGGGTGTGGCATGAGTAAATGGTGTCCTGTTGTTGTGTTCTGGGATCTGGGCATACAGCAACTCTGGATATAATGGACTGTTTTGCCAGGTCCCTTGAAGTCCGTTATAACTGGATTTTACTGTACAGGAGGTAAATGCACATAGACACATGTTATTTAGTAGCGTAACCAGTGGATATAAAACCCCCAAGAAAGCTGACACATGGAAAGATATCACCTTCTCTGTGAACGGTTGGCAAGCTCTTCAAGAAGTAACAAATGCCATTCTGATAGCAAGGCCAATGCGCAGAATATTTATAATCCGCACGATCGCCGTTACTACCATGAAAATAATTTTTACATTTTAAAAATATATATATTTTTTATTTTACTTTTTTAATAAACTATTCAAATACTATCATTTTATGGACTAGAATGAACAAAACTGCTATAACCGATTATTTTGAACAAACTATCATTACTCAAATGTGCGCACGAATGGACTTGGAGTGCGTAGATTCTGTTTTTAGCTAAGAACAAATTCATATAAAGAACATTGGCGAATGTCAGAATCTTCGAAGATCCTTCCAGTAAAAGGATTAAGAACAAATTTGTTTGTAAGAACGGTTGGTGAATGAGGCTCAATGAATCCAAGTGTCTGTGTTACTTCTAAAAATTACATTTTATTTACATTTCTGTTATTATTCCTTCACCATAAGACCCCTATATTTAGGTCACTGCATCACTTTTATCAGTGATATATTTGTCCAGTGCTTGAAGTGGGAAAAAATAAGTGCAGGAACTCTAATTTTCCGACATTTGACATTTGTGCGGTGGAAAAAAAATCAAGTCTTTAGGATGTGTTGGTTCAAAAACTATTTTAATTTAATCATTCTTCCAAGCAATAACCTAT
>JAODKF010000037.1:43065-62585 GCA_026779585.1 Mormyrus proboscirostris | reverse complement strand
CGCTGCGTCGGATCAGTTTCAGTAAGTACCGGAACGCAGAAAAAAGTGGCGGAACCCAAAAGACGAAAATACAGAAGCCCACTTCAAGCACTGTATTTGTCAAATATTTTTGCTCAGTACTTACAGGGATGGCTTTCACCTTACAATCTGCAATAAGCAGAAACTCAGCAGGATGACTTTACTGTGTTTTGGACCTTTCTGTACCTCGAGTTGTTGCACGTCACCTGTCTTTGCAGTCGCGGTATTTTTCTGCCTAGCAATACAACTGTAGGGATATATAGTGTTCATCATATATTTTGGCACGGTGGTTCAGTGGGTAGCACTGTTGCTTCACACCTCCAGCGCTGAGGCTTGGACTTCTGCCTTACTCGATGTGTGTTGTTTTGTGTTCTCACCATGATACTCCAGTTTGCTCTTGCAGTTCTGTAAATGATAAACTAGTATGTAAAAAAGCATGCCATTAAAATCACATCTGCCAGCAGTCACTGCACAAAATACGCCCTTTTCTTTACAAAATATCACACTTTGATGTCGTTTTAAACATAATTTCAGCCTGTGGTGAGGTTTAAAACCAGGATTCCCTTTTCGAGCGACGATGTTCAGTTCGTACTGCAGCGTATGTCATAGTCAGAAACATCATGTGTCATGTGACCGGAAACAGTCGTGGATCGATACAGGAAATGTTTCCGTGTTGACGACGTTCTTGTCTTTATCCGTAAAAGTTCACAGCCTAAACAGACTAAGGTTAAATTGTATGTTACTGTTTTGTAACGTATGTTGGTAATGTAAGGAAGTAACGCAGTCGAGAACCAAGTCCAGGTGAAATACTGTCTGTAGCGCGGTCCCATTTCCGCCAACGTCGGGCTGGGAGAGGTTCGCTTGGGTTCCCTGACTAGGACCGTCCTGAAGGCGAAGCCGCGTTAGCTAGGAGCTAGCATCACCGGAGCCAGCCATGGCAGTTGTCAACGAAGGAGCGCTGAAGAAAATGCTGTCTAAGGTTTGTGGCCTTTAGCAGCTAAAGAAAAGCACCTTTTCTGACGACTTCGGACAGCCTTTTACTTTCCGTTTCTAAATTAGCTAAGCTGGCTGAGCTTTTGTGCTGTGGTCCATATTAAGTGGGCCGACAGAGCTCTGCGTCTTTATCATATCGTTATAAAAGAAATCATACAACTGTTTAGTGTTTCAGGTACTTAAAATGCGACCTCGAAATGAAATCCGATTAGACGTGTGTTCTACACTCCCGTGTTTTGCTAACCTAGAAAGCTTGCGTGGTGCGATCTTATTATTGTTCATTATTGTTATTGTTGTACAGCAATACAAGTACAGAGATCTGACCGTCCGGGAAATCATAAACGTCATCTCTCACTACAAAGATCTGAAGCCCGTGATGGATGCCTACGGTAAGTACCATCGCCATCACACGGGATGCGGCCGGCTGCCCCTCAGCACCCTGTGTAATCGGCAGGTGGTTATACAGTCACGCTGGGCGGAAAGCAGGCAATTTGTGGTCAGTCGTAACGTGCAGCTGTGATTAATGTAAGACGTGTAAACGCGCATAAGCTAGGTTTATAGTTAAATCTGCCGTTTCGATTCATTCATGGTTTTGTGGGCAAAACACATTACAGATAACCAATTGCGGGGGATATTGATTTGAGGATGTTCTATTCACAGTGTTTAATGATGGGTCAAGCAGAGACTTGATGAGTCTAACAGGAACTGTCCCAGTCAGCTACAAAGGTTGGTATAGATAATTGAAAGACAATTGAATGTGTATGACATTATTAGTAGTGTTGTTCTGATTTGTTACGTTTTGTTTATTTATTTGTTTGTTTATGAAAAGCAGCAATTTTGTTTAGGTAAATCTGCTGTAACACTTTTCTCTGGTTTAAAAGACTTTGCTGTTTTTCTTTACTGTTATCGCTCCCCACCCCACCCAACCATATTTCACTAGGAAATGTTTACAACATCCCCGTTTGTTTGTGGCTTCTGGACACCTACCCGTTCAACCCACCCATCTGTTTTGTGAAGCCCACCAGTACCATGATGATCAGAACAGGGAAACACATAGATGCCAATGGAAAGATTTACCTCCCCTATCTGCACGAGTGGAAACATGTAAGTCCATATCGGCTCTGCCTTCTGTGCAGTTTGAGGTTTTGGTGGGAAGTTGTGTTCGTTTCGGGTGTCTCTTGATGCTTGGTTCCGAGTTCTTGCGTTTTGAACAAGCTTCTGTGTCCTGTCCCGCAGCCTCAGTCGGATTTGTACAGCCTAATCCAGGTGATGATAGTGGTCTTTGGGGAGGAGCCTCCGGTGTTTTCTCGGCCCACCACTCAAGCACCCTACCAGGCTTTCCAGGCTGCCGGTCCTCCAAACAGTAAGCACAGCATCTCGAGATGTGCACTGGATACTTAACACCGGGAGTAACTGACCAAGTGCAAAAATGGAAAGTGCAGCTTTTCCATCAAATTCTTTAATAATAACCAAAGCAAATTTGCTCTGTAGATACCATAATAAAAATGGCTGGCAAGTTGCACAGAATGAAGTTATGTTTTTCTTGTTAATCACAGTCAGTGAGACGTAACTTTGCGGCACGGTTAAAACATGGCTAAAAGATGGTTCTTAAGTATATTTATTTCCCAAGTCTCCCAGTAATCAGTCTCTATATATAAATGAAAGCAGGACATGACACTTCAGGACGGTAAGTTTGTAATGATGCAGCAGAGGCATGGATATTCATGGATGAAATATTCATTTTAAAGCACGATCGTTCCTGTTCGCACCTATTTGTGCTGTTTTTTATCCATGACACTGTGGCTGTTTTCCATGCCTCTGTTCTTCTCCAGCTTCCTACATGCCCGGAATGCCCACGGTGTCGCCCTATGGATCCGGTATTGCTGCCAATACCAGGTATGGTGTCTGCATGACCAGCAGTCCTTTGCTGTCGGCTCGTATCGTAAAAGCAAGATAGATGGTTCACTTTGATACAGACTTAAGTGTTTTGAACTTGGTAGATTAAAGAACAAAAACATTGTTAAGGTGAGTAGCTGTATGGGTTTATGTTAAGACTCTGGTAATATAGGCAAAATTCTTCACGTAGATGGAATCTAAGATAGACTTGTTCTTTGATATCTTTCAGTAAGTGATGATCTTTTCCTGATGTGTCATTTCCCTCTAGTGGATACCCAGGGTATCCGTACCCCAGCGGTAACTCCTACACTGCTGCAGCTGGTTCAGCCCACTATGGGCCGCAGCCCCCTGTCACCACTGTCGGTAAGTTTCCTGCCGGGAACTGTAATGTTTGCTTAGGGCCTTCTGTTACAAAAAGTGAAGAATGTGGAAAATACAAGGGCGAAAACATAAAGCAGAATAACCTTATTTCCATTACTACAGGAGGACTGTTCATGAAACGTAGGGTGACTTAACTTAAATGACACTTAGTTCAGGTGAAGTGGAAACGCTGCGGGCAGTCGGTCAGGACTGGGAATGTAGACTGAACTTAAGAGGAAGAGTCAGACACCATTGACTAGTCCTTAGTTAGTTTACTTGCAGAGGGAATATGCGTAGAACCCAGGAACATCAGTGCATACGTAGAATATCCGTGAGTGTGGTTCTAAATACAATACAAATATAAATACAAACTTAAATTATACAGTATCATCAACATACTAAGGATCCAGCTCTCACCTAATAAACACAGTGCAATACATCCGTGAATTAAATGGACATGCCAATATAAACAGGAATAACTGAAACGAAGTATAAATGAAATCAGGGAATTACAATTAAATACCGCTTCCGTAACTCAGGGAAGTAACGCAATTATCGGTAAGTGTGCAAATAAGTAACATAAATTGTCGGTAATGCAACACTTACTTGTATATCCACACACACTCTCAAACGTCACAAAAGGGGAGCTTTCGGCTGAGAAGTTAACTAAACCAGAATATATGCGCCGACTCCCTTATGCCAGCTGCCTGCATCCTCACTTTGCCCTTACAAACGAACGCACGTTACCAGTCCTCGGCCGTGGCGACATGAATAAATTATAATAATTACCGGCTCTTTTGTACAGTTCATGTATAAATGTATTCATTCTGTCAAACTGGTATTGCATTATTATTTGACATTGAGTATATTGTAGATCAAGCTCACAGGTACAAGAATCTTTAGTGTTCTGAAGAATGTGTCAATCAGCAGTTTGGTTTGTGAGTTTTCTCACATATCAGATGTGACTGCTAACAGTGTTTCCAAATACCCTAGATGTCAGCTGTTGAATTGCTGGAACATCAGTTACAAAAAACTTCAGATTTATTAAATGTGCCAAATTTTAAGAATATATGTGAAGTATGGACAAACTGCATTGGATAAGAACACTGTTCAAAACCCACTGAAAAGCATCGATGAACACTCTCTAACTGTCAGTCATTATGTTCAGTGATTGCTCTGAGTTTTTGGTTAAATGTCAGTTTTAAACAATCGGATGTTCCCTCCTATAGTCCACAAGGATAATGTCCCAACTGCATGTTCATAAATAAATTAGTGGTCTCTTGAACAGAAAGAAATTAAACTTCATCCACAGCCTCTCCATTCACCAGATCTAAAAATGGCTGAACCTCTTTAAGACATTTTGAAGCACTAATTTTAAGACAAGATTTTTCTTGAACGGTCCTGGGGCCTCCTACATACTGTTCACGAATGAAGTGGTTCTGAATCAGATGTGGTTCTGTTCTTAATTAATCACTAGATTTTGCTGTATTTATAGATGTTTCTGTTTATATACACAGATAGAAAAGTGGACCAAACCACAAGTATGAGTAGAAAGGCTGGTGCTGTAAATATTTCTAAATATGGTCGAAGCATCAAGGATCCCAGGCAGTCTTGAATTATATTAAAAACATTTTCAGCATTTTTCTCTCTCTGTCCTGCCACTTTTTGTATGGTGGCTCCCCAGTCTCTGTCTGGAGGGTCAGTGCAGGTCACCTGAGCTGCACTTATGCCTAGTTGACTCCTTGACAGCAGATGGACTGTATTGTGCTATTTGCCTCACTTGGTAGGTCATTGGTTGGGATGGCCCTCAAGTTAGGGCATCTGTACATGTACCTAGACTTTTTTTCCATAGGTTTAGTGCTTCCCTTCCCCACACTCCCCACAGTTTAGTGTACGTCTGCCAGCAAACGCCCCTGTCCGCTGTCCTCACCCATCATTCTGCACGGTGTCTGTAAGCTATCAGCACGTGCCGGCTCTTCCTCACGCGCGTGAACGCAGCGTGCTCTTCACGTGCATGCTCTCAGAAATACAGTAGACTTTAGACTGTTAGTCGTTGTCATTAAAGATGAGTGTTTATTGCAGCATGCTGTGTGTTTTAAGGGATGAAAGAATAAAGATGGAACAAAAGAAGCTCGTACATTAAGGGGCCGTCACAAATAGGGGCAGCTAAGGAACAGGGGTAAACGCTTAATACTTTTTTTAAACTATTTTTAAATGAAAGCTATTACAGACATTAAGGCATTATATCTGGGGGGGTGTCTTAAGTAAAGTGAATCTTGTTCTAAATGACTAATGTATGTTTTTTTTGTTGCTGTTTTTTGCTTTTTGTGTCTGAAGCACAAAATACTGGGACCCTGCTGTGTGTAGTGTACACCGGGATTGTCTGGTCTGACACTTTGTTTAAACATTAAACAATGCAGGCACAAACAGGTGCACCATTTGAGAGATGCGGGGCCGCCTTGTATGAGTGAAACTGCTCCCGGAATGGAGTCTGAAATATAACGGCAAAATATCACCACATTAGATGAAGGGGTGAAGGTGCCCTTTAGCCCTTGAATACTTAATGAGTTTGGTATCACATGATTGGATGCTTTGTAGCATACTGAAGTTCGTGAAGCATGGAGGCTTGGAGCATGGAGCTTGCTACCTGTGAGTCCCATCCCCCCCAGGCCCAAGCCGTGACGGCACCATTGGAGAGGATACCATCCGTGCTTCCCTCATCTCAGCCGTGAGCGACAAGCTTCGCTGGAGGATGAAGGAGGAGATGGACCGGGCCCAGGCAGAGCTGGATGCCCTTAAGAGGACCGAGGAGGACCTGAAGAAAGGCCACCAGAAGCTTGAGGACATGGTGTCTCGTTTGGACCAGGAAGTGGTGAGAAAATCCCTTGGACTTCTTCAGGATTTCAGACCAAGGCCCTTTAACAAACACTGCACTTTTAGGGCTATCTTTATAAAACGGGTAGAGTCCATTTAATCTTTGCACCAGCCACGGCTGTTTGCAGCTTACTGCTCCATGTATGTAGTCAGTGTTTCATTATCTGTCTCCTTCACCCACCCATCAGGCGGACGTCGACAGGAACATCGAGCTCCTAAAGCGTAAGGATGAGGAGCTGACCACCGCCCTGGAGAAGATGGAGAGCCAGTCTGAGAACAATGACATTGACGATGTCATTGTGCCCACCGCGCCACTCTACAAGCAGATCCTCAACCTGTATGCCGAGGAGAATGCGATCGAGGACACCATCTTCTACCTGGGGGAGGCGCTGCGGCGTGGGGTCATCGACCTTGAGATTTTTCTCAAGGTGGGTTCTTTTTATCCCATCTTATATTCTCTCTGTTCTTTTTCTCTCTTCATTTGTCTTTTGTGTGCTGGACAACCCAGCTGCAGTGTTATATGCGAGATGGATGAGTAAAGCAGTGTTTCACTAATTATGAGTAATAGCAGCTCAAATTTACTCTGGGCAGCCAGTTCCTCATGCAGTGGAATGGTGAGTGAGGTCCTGATTGATGAATACTACACAGACAATGACAGTTAAGTAAGGCTTCAGTAAACCTTACTCCTTTGGTTTTATGTTTAGTAAATGAAAGGAACCTGTTTAGCTTCTATGGTTCAGTCAAAGTCAGCTTTATTGTCATTGTGCACATGCGCAACAAAGTGAAGAAGTTGGCTCTCATCACACATATCAACATCACACATGTTGTAACAGATGTCAGTATCTCTCTCTCTGGGCTTTCCTAACCGCCCAAAGGGGTCACTAGTTCAGGAAGTGGTTTGCTGATGATCCTCTTCCCCTTGCAGCACGTGCGTCTCCTGTCCCGCAAACAGTTCCAGCTGCGGGCTCTGATGCAGAAGGCTCGCAAGACGGCCGGCCTCAGCGACCTCTACTGACCTCGGTGACCTCAGCATCACTGGGCACTTGAGCCTTTTTCAGCCCTTTTTTTGGACCGGGTACTCTCTCTTCACATAGTGGCACTTGTTCCCCACAGCTTTTGGACTCAAATATGCTGGGCCACAGCAAATAGAGTGCATGTGTGTGCGCAAGAAAGATCATTGATTCTCAACAGGATGAAAACAGGAAACGTATCAATTGGGGGCGATTTAATAGAAAAATGCTTGGTTAAATGAGGTGTGGAGTATTTTAACCTTTTCTGTATAATTAAACATCAAATGTATACGTTTATTTTTGTTTGTATTAAGCATTAGTAACACATCCTGTACTGCACATCTAAACAATACTGTCCCAGCTGAACAAGGCTGCAAAACAAGAACATTATATACACTACAGAGTTGAGTGGAAGGAGGCTCTTTAAAAAAGGTGGGGTGGAGTGGGGAATGGTGTGAGGTTCACAAACTTTTCCCCAACATGAAGGGACAGATTGCATGGGAATGGAGTTTTGACCTACCTGATATTCGTTCATTCGTGAGGTCTTGCTCTGTAGATATTCTTGCAGGAGTACTTACTGGTCCTCAAATACCAGGAAGCAGTACAGACTTTTCAGGTGGGGAATTGTGTGTCTATTTACTATTTTAAAGTCTGTTCTCCCAGCTGTATTTGGAAATGTTAGCAGTTGACTTGATTACTATAGATTTGTTCAGTCTCCTTTGCAATCTTCACTGGAAGTCTGTGTACTTGAAGTCTTCTTTATCCATATTACAACAGAATGATGGAGGTACATATCTATAGCATTCATGGATGGTTTTTTAAATCTGAAATCTTACCATGCTTAATAGCTGGTTTTCTGCCTTTCTGCTTAGTAAATTTCTAAATATATAGAGCTATGAAAGTAATGTTATTTGGGAGTCAGTAATTTTATGGAAAGACTTCAGTGAATTCCTGGTGAAGATTGACAATATTTTTCACTAAAATCTAGTTTTGTTAAATGCACTTTGAAGGAAATTGTACAATATTTCATCTGGAGAAATAAACTTTACTTTTTTTTTTTCATCTAAACATTGTCACTATTGAAGAGCACTGAGCAAAGGTAAATATTTTCACAAGATGAAAAATCTCAATTTGAACAAAGTCTACAAAGTTGTAAAGTCCTTGCATCTCTACTGAAATGGGGGACTTTTGTCCCATTAAACCCTTTGAAGAGTCTCAACAGGAGGCAGACATACAGGAAAGGATGGAAGAACAACATTGCTGGGGTTTATTCTTGATGTTTATTTTGGTGACCATAAACGGGACAGAATGTACAGCTCTTCCTCCTGCACTTATAGATGCACTGCCACTGCTTCTCGTCATGAAGAAAGGCTCAGAGGCCAGGACAACAGTCCTTTATTTGGGAAGTGCTATGGGACAGTGCAAGGACTGACACGATTAAGCTTTCATTCTAGAGATTACAATTGCAAACAAAAGGTAGCCACCTTACAAGACAAGCTGATGGTTACATCAACCCTGCCCCATTTAAGTAGTGGTGCTAATGGTCAGACAAGCCTCACGAGGCAGTGAACAGCTCTCAGAAATGCAGTTTTGGTTAAATTCTAATCAAAAAAACAACAGCTTTGGTTTATAACCATAAAACCATACCTTTGCTTGCAAGACTGGCCCTTGTTTCATTTTTAAATACTCTATATAGACTACACAACAAAGACAAGCACAGACAAAATCACCGCTGACAAAGGTCCACAAAGGAGATTTCCACCAAGAGCAGGTACAGTGAGGCAGTAAGGTGCAACTGTTTAGAGACTGTTTGGTTTAACTGTTTGGTTCAGGAGTGCTGGCTAAAGGAGATCAGATAAAGGTTCAATGCCACTGTATGGCCCTCAAAGGACGAGCTCCTTCTGGACACCCCATAGGGTCTCTGCGCTCTTCACCAGCTGCTTCTCCTCGCCGGCCTTCAGAGTCATGTGGACCACGTCGGTGAGCCCACTGTTGCCCAGCACGCAGGGCAGACTGAGAAAGACCTCATCCTTCACACCGTGCATACCCTAAAGGAGGGGGACATGCTGTCAGTAAGACAGGGGGCATCTTTCGATTGAACATGTGTACACCAGCTGACTCTCAAAACTAGATTTAGGTTGTGCAAGGATAGATAATCTATGTTCTTAAATGTCTATGACGAGTTATTGGTATTAGCAGTATTTTGTCTTCCTGGAAGCATCAGCAATATCAGAGGTCAGGCCAGTGGACACAGATATGCTCTGATGCAGTCAATGGCACACAAACACCAGAAAGCTCAACTGTGTGATTTGAGGATTTGCTACTACTGTGGGCACTCTGTACAGAAGACACTCACCTGGACCAGGGTGGACACTGGGTGCACCTTTCGCAGGTTCTTCATGATACTCTCCACCAAGTCGGCTACAGACAGCCCGATAGCCCAGGATGTATACCCTTTCAGCTTGATGACCTCATAGGCACTGAGTGCCAGGAAGGAAGGTTGAAAGGAATCAGTTTAATACTTACTGCACCCAATTGACAGATTAAATGGCGACAAGGATGCATGTCCATTACGAGGACAACCTCCACAGCTCTTAGGTTGCTGATGCACAAATGAAAGATTTTCTGCTTGCTTTGCCCTCTACATACTGAGACTAGCATGTATGACTAGATGTGACTTTGTCTCAGTTCATACCGATTTCTAGAAATGGTGCTAAAAATTCAAAACTGAACCATATTTAACAAGAAAGTTCTGGAAGGAAGGTATGCTTCCCATTGTGTAGCATTTACAGTGATAAGACTCACCTTTCAACTACCATCTTGTGGACACTCTTCCAGTTTTCTTCATCTGCATCTGAGCCCAGCTGTGGGTTGATGTTCTGGAGAGTGACCCCAGCCACATTCACACCACTCCATACGGGTACTGCAAAAGAAGTGGGAACATTACGACCCAGAAACGGTCTGATGCAGTACGGCAGATTTATTACATTCCCAAAAACTTCCAATGATTGACAGGTCAGACCACACTAAGCAGATGCACGGGACAGACTGAGAATACACGTACCACTGGAGTCTCCATGCTCCCCAATGACCCAGCCATGGCAACTGGATGGATGGATGTTGAGTTTCTCGCCCATCAGGTGGCGGAAACGAGCAGAGTCCAGGTTGGTACCACTGCCAATGACACGGTTCCTGGGGAAACCACTCAGCTTCCAGGCCACGTAGGTCAAGATGTCCACTGAGGGGGGAAAACAAATTAGAGAACAACTCAGTAATCAAAGCAGAATGACAGATTTACTGGGCCTCAGGGTAGTTAAGTTTTCCCCAGACACCTAATGTAAACAAGCATGTGAAGTTAAGCCAGCCATGCTGTGCATAATGAGGCTGTCATATTAATGTTCTATTTTTTCCATATAACATGGTTGTGAAGCTTTACCTGGGTTGGAGACAATGAGGAGAATGCAGTTGGGGCTGTACTTGACGATGTTGGGAATGATGAACTTGAAGATGTTGACGTTGCGTTGCACCAGGTTGAGGCGGCTCTCGCCCTCCTGTTGCCGGGCACCGGCTGTCACCACCACCACCTTGGAGTTTGCAGTCACACTGTAATCTGAGGAACAGTAGGGCATCAGCCTGATTCCTCAAGACAGGTGACACACTACTCAGTCAGATTTCATAGGGGTCTCTGTACCACTATTCAAATGACCATATCAGTGCTTGTGCTCAAAATGTCATCTCAGCATTGATGCTTCACAAGACTGCGTGCGCCTTTGTCAGAGCAGCCATCCGCATCCATTCTCATTGATCTTCCTTGATCTGGTTATACACCTAGAAATCTCTTGCTGGGACATTCACAAAACCCATCACATTCATCACCTTTGTCAGACACAATCTTCGGGGTCCTAAGGAAGAGACTTCCATGCTGCAGGTCCATGGCTTCGCCTTTCAGTTTATCCTCAACGACATCAACTAGAACCATCTCATCAGCTAGTTCCTGAAGGAGTACAGAAAGAGCTCCATTGGCTACGGTAAATAAGCATCGACTAAACAGTAGGTCTTAAGTTGGGCAGAGGCTTAAGACCTCCTGTTTAAAGGCAACTTGCATTAGACTGCAGTTTAAGATGGTGGGTGGCATTCTCGGCCATTATTTTGCCTGTCACCGTCATCGTGGCCGTAGGGTTCGGCTGAATTCAACTGTCATTCTCACCTTCATGAGGATACTGATGGAGCAGGCCATGCCCACCATGCCAACACCAACCACCGTCACCTTGTTCCTGGAGCCGACAGCATCTTCGCTCAACACGTTCTCGATCAGCTTCTCCTTTGTAGATGCCATTGCTACAGGCTAGAAGGAGAGAACAACATGAGAAAAGTGAGGTAGGACCATTTTTGCCAGGGAGCTCCGTAATAAGTGTCGCAGCTATGGAAGTGCACTTGTGATTGAAAGATCGCAGGTTCAAATCCCCAACCAGTAAGGCACCACTGAGGTACCCTAAGCAAGGTCCCAGGCACTGCTCCCCGGGCGCTGAATTAGCTGCCCCCTGCTATGTCATGATGTCACATATGGGTTAATGCAGAGGACACATTTCGTTGTTGTGCACTGTGTGCTGTGGTGTATCAAGAATGGCCACTGATCACTAAATTCTATGACCAATTCAGTTTTCTTGTTGAAAAAAATTTGCCCTATCTTCCGGAATGGCCACTGGGACATGGGACATGCACCATGGTAACAGACCTACACCAAGGTTGTGGATATTAGCACCTCCATTCACTCCACGCACTAAAAGCTGTGTCATTCTTATACTACAATCCGGACGTGACTCAGACTCTCTCCAAATCAGGCCACTCTTCAACTGCACAAACACATGCTTAGCCAGAGACTGACAAGTGCTAGGTTGCCTAGGCAACACTTTTTCCACCAGCCCCCACCACTGGGAGTGGCCAGTGGACACTGAGCAGCTGGCTGGCACAATATCCACTGGATTACTGTAAGATGAGCTGGTTAATTGGGCCTTAAGTAAGGCTGACGCTTTTATGATACTCAGGCTCAGCCAAACACGAAGAACATCTTAGTCTAATTTAAAGTTGCTTTAACCCCTCCCCCATATGAAAACATCCCTTAAGAGAAATATATGCTCAACTCAAAATCAGATTTTACAAGACTTACATTAGAATGGAGGTAAGTCTTTATATGTATAAAAACTTGTCCTTGTTTTTATTTTTGTCTTTTGACATTCACGCAATACATAATTTTATCAAAAGGGACATAATTATGACAAATGAATGTGAAAAAATATATGCAATTATTCTCAGTTTATTTTTAAAAATGCAGATCCGCATACATTGAGTACTGGATAATGAGTTAACGAAGATTGACGGACTTGCATACTTACCAATATTCAATTTCGAAAAGCCCAATTATGTCAATTCTACATTTCAACCCATCTCTTCCGAACACCAGCTATGATGCCTATCCAGATAGTAGTTTTAGACTGTACTGGACTACAACTGAATTACTGTAAAGGACGCAAGTGAGACTGACGCACTATAGATACGTCCGCATTTCTTGATTGGTAAACTAATATTTCGGTCCATGGTTTGCCCTGGATCTCTCCATGTTATCCAAAATACCTTAAATGCAAAGCATTTGGGGGCTTTTAAAGGCAAGGGGCGAGTTAACATGACAATAAACACAGTAGTCATCATAATTACAATAAAATTCAAGAGTGTCGTGTTCGTATATCTTTTAAACCTGAAACAGAACTACACATTTTCCTATCCCACGGTGAACGTTGTTTTATTATAAATGGCACCTGATGAGTCAACGAGTTCCTGCGAGTCGGAACCTACGACTAAAATCCTCTTACATTCCTCCTGACACCTGCAACTGAATAGTCGCTTTCAAAACTGCAGAGAGAAAGCGACGAGATTAATCAGCCTTGCACAATTGCTCTCAATATGAGCAGAGAAAGTGTCGCGAAAAAAAATAGGAAGCACGTACCACGTGTGAAATAACTGAAGACTTTTACAGGCAATATGCCAAAAGGGCAATCGCCTAGTTTACATTCACATTAAATTAGGTCTAATAACATCTTGATGAGGCAGAACAGTAATTAAATGTGTCATTTCGGCTTAGATTATTGAGAACAATATTTAAAGCACTCTTGTGAGAAGAATAACTAATCGTCGTGTGGCGCAAACGTCACATTTTCCTCAAGGAATTTAATGAAATCAGATAACATTCCATTTGTTGCGTTTATGTTCAAGTCGTATTCTGATGGCTCAGTTTCACAAATTAACTAGTTTTATAGATGATAAAGGCACGTAAATGTGCGCAACGAGTGACCGGATGGTGGAGTGATCGGACTGTGCCGACAGTGACTGGGCGAACCGCGACCTTCCTGCTGTCAGATGTGCTGTTTGCAGCCGCAGTTAGCGCTTAACGCAGTCAAATTTCCTGAGATGATAACATTAATGCCGGAATCAGATCAGATAAACCCAGAAAGGCAAAGTACAGAGCTAGTCACCCCTATTCGGCATGCGGTGTGTGTATATATATATAGGTAAAAACTTACATATCGGAAAAGCACCGCGTTAATGCCTTTAAACCTTCATTTAAAGGTTCCTCACCTTTAGACTCCGGCGAAGGGTAAATGAAAGAGTTCAACTATAAGCGTAAGATAGACAACGCCTGGTGCCCCCGATGCCTCGCTCTTCTGCAGAAGTGAAGAAGAAGGAGGAGCTTTTATTATACGAGGCGGATGTGGGCTGAGCCGGCCGTGCTGGTTGTCACGTCGCAATAGCGCTCGGCGGAGCGGATGACGAGTCCCGGTGTTGCCCCGCGGAAACTCGGCGCTGCGACGGCACGGTGAATGCGGTGGCCCCTTTCGGCAAATTTGTTATTTGTGAGCGTCCACAAACCCACGTTCCTGCAGGGGTTGTATGAAACTAAATTGACAAAAAGCAAGAATGACATTGAATCTGATGTAAGGTGCATCGGTAATGCTTATAGAAACAATAACCACGCATTTAACAGTATATTTTTTGATGTAGTGGTTATGCTCAATGCTGCCTTGACCTGTTGATGATGGGGTTAACACCACCCACCCACACACACACACACACACACACACACACACACTACCCAGCCTTACTGCTTTGAATGGGGGAACCAGTGAACCTGCAACTTATCCTAGGAAGCCTAGGGCTGAAATGCAGGCGACACGGTGGCAGGGATGCCAGCTCATCAGAAAAGACACACACTGCGTGCTTAAGCTACAGACTGCTTAAACAGCATGTTTTGGACAATGGGGGCAGTCACATTAACTGGAAGAGAACATGCACACTTCCCATACGCGTAGCCGGGACAGGCATCGCAGGAGCAGCCCTTGGAGGTGTGAGGCCGTAGGGCCCCCGCTCCCTATATATCAGACATTCGGTGAGCGCCGATGGCATGTACTCATCCTGAAAAGTAGCAGATAATGTCATTAAACTGTGATTTAGTTTTTCAAACGCGACGTGTGTATTACTTCATCGGTAGGTTTATAATTTTAATTAGGCAAAAAACGTTTGAAAGTAGTCGATAGTCTGTTTCATTTAAATGTTTTATAAATTACCGATGTATGAAACACTGCAATCAGTTACTTTTCGTTATAGCAGATTTATATATCCTATTAGTGATTGCTCGCAGAATACGGCCATGTTTCCTCTATTCGTGCATATATCCGGATCCCTTGCGACGAGCGCATCATTTCGATTCACAGGAATACAAGGTGTGTTTGGTTTGTTTACACTGCTGTTATCCAGTCGTGAGTGGCTGCGATAAAGGTCAACTTTATCATTAAGCAAACCTTACTTGTAGCAGATCAACAAAACCCTTGGTAGTGTTGTACAAGTATTTTAAAATAACTGAGCTGAATCATGTCATATCAGCGTTGAGTAAGTTTTTTTTTTTAACAGAAACTAGTCTAATAGGCAGGGACGGAGGAGGTAGTTTTACATTCATCATTCACCAAAGATTATGAAACTATACTTATTGACTTATTTTTTCGCGGTTTTACACAACTGTCTACTATCAATGTGTACTTTTATGTAACCCAAAAGAAACTTTTTAAATCTAGGTTTCGAAATCGGCCCGTCCATATATGAGATATGGAGCGGTCTTGTTGGCAATATACTGTTCAGGTCTGCGGCATGTACTGGCAGGTAGTTACAATCGAGCAGTCTGTCACATTGCAGTCACCGATCCAAACGTGCGCTCATGCGCTAATGAAACGTGGTTTTCATTTTGAATCCGCTGGTACTTTTCCACTGGCCGCCGGCTCATGTTCTCCCGGAAACGTGATTCATAGCGCACATAGCGCAATTTCCATGTCACAACTCGTTTAATGAATGTGTAAGAATGGGGAGTGATAAGCTTTAGGGGCATTCCTGTACTATAAAACACGAAAGCCAAGGCTGCCGATTCTCAAACAACTGGCGTGACACTCAGGCTTTCAGACTATCACACTCACCTAAGAAAACTTACGGCAATTCTGTATTATGCCATTTTGAACCTAACATTAGCTAGATCAAAAGTGTTGTTGTAGTTCGCAATCTATTTACAAGGTAATAAATCTGTTACATAAATGTAAAAACATGTGTGTGGAGACTTTTCTGGAATTAAAAATCGCACTGCAGCCAGCTGACCAAAGGCAAACCTGATGAAAGCATAGGATATGTGCTCGTGTACTGTAAGTTGTAGTTTCTGGGTTGGCAATTTTGCTCTGCTGGCTGGCGTGAGAGTTTTAGCTCGACAAGACCGCACACGCACTTATATGTATGTAACAGTTTTATTACCCGCCTGTAAATAGTCTGTACTTTGCAAACTCCCGCAACGCTTTTGATGTATCTGGTTTTGGGTTTATAATGGAATACTATGTATTTGCCGAAAGATTTATTGCGTGAGCGTGAGAGTTTAAACACGTGTGAAACATGTAGTTTGGCGGTTGTCAAGTCCTGGCAATTGTTGGTAATTTGAATGAACCTATTGACTGAACGAGGTTATCTCGTTCACCTAATTCAATAAGTGAGCCTTCGTTCAATGAGTGTTTCTTTCTTTCGTTCGTTCAATATTGATCCAAATATTATACCATGCCGTCAATGTCCGAGATACTCTCTTTCGCCACCCACTGTTGTAACGGTAAACAGCATGTCTGAAGGAACATGTAAGACGTATATAAAACTATGAAATATAATGAAACATAATATATAATGATTTTTTTTTAATTTAAATATGAGTGAAAATTAAGGCTGTCAATGACTTCGTTCTGCTAAGAACACAAAACAACAACACTACTGTTTTCTTAAATTACACAAATAACTATCTCAGGCAACATACTGTAAGGCACAAGTAAGGCTGTAGACTTGGGTTGGATGGTTGTGGTGTGTCCATAACAATATTGTGGGACTACCTTGTGTGTTTTGGGGGCAGGGGGGTTTAGCGCTGATTTGGTCCCTACCATTGTTGAAACCAAAAATTATTATTATGATTATGCCTTGGATACAAGACTAACTTGCACACACTCATTTCACGCTGTGTGGGTAAAATAGATGGCAGTCAGCCTAACTATCCTTCTGTGGGAGTGCAGGCACTGAATCCTGTCCCTGTTAAAAGTGGAGGCACAGAACTCGGCCTACACCGCGCACTTTCCCTGCGGCTCAAACGCCACGCTGTCCGCTGGACTCTGTCCCGAGTTAGAGGCCCCGTGTGTTTCTCTCACTGCCCCATATACCCACAGTCCACTTTCATTTGTGTAATTTTCCTACATGATGAAGACATGTAGTCATTTAACTGGGCTCTGTCACAGTATAAGACCAAAACAATGACATTTTCTTCATGAAATGTCTTTCTGTCATTACAATTTAAAAGAATAGGGTGGGAAAAGTGCACAATTATCTTCTTAATAACACGTCAAGAGGATTAATTATTAACATAGGCCACAAGTTGCAGAAGTAACTGTAATAAGTGAACAGACATGGAAATTAAGACTGAAGTCTGCTTTAAAATCCATACATTTAAAAATGTACCTCAGTTAGGTTTTCCTGGAAAAAACTTTTTCCCACTGGTGAAATCCATCAGTGATGTCTTGGCAGTTGCTGTGCTACACATGAACTTCTCATCCCATGACAATGTTGATCCATCATGGATGGGTTTCAGCTTCATGAGAGCTGCTGGGGCACGCTGCTCTGATGCACCATGCTGCCTGGCCAGAACTCAGCTCCTGAAGGAGAGGGTGGTGGGACAGTGGGGCTGCTCAGTTTACCAATAGGGAAGAGGCACACTGAAGTAAAGCTAAAGTTAAATGTGGGCTAATAGGCTGTAAATTTAATAGCCCCGCCCATTTTCCCTCGTGTGCCAGCCACATGTAGTCAGGTGACCTTATGACCTCCAGTCCTCCAGACTTTGGAAGGGGCTTGGCCTACAGAACTGATATGATTCCTTGCGGAAAATCTCTTATGAATGTATTAACATTGTTTTCACATGTGGGATGGTAGTAGAAGCCAATTACGTGCGTGGCAGTGATTTTTAAATCTGTCAGTTGTTATCGACATATTTACTCAGTTTGGTTATGAGAGTGCAGCAGACACTTGGTAAAATTACAGATTTGAACACCCCTTGAAATTTTCTTGCACTCCCCCCCCAACCAATGGGACCCTACCCCCCCTCAAATTTATTTTTGGCTACGGGCATGGAGTGCAGTAATGTGTGTCAGCAGTAATGATGCATGTAGGGTTGATTGGAGGAATTTAAGGGGCACTCAGATTCCTGTCAACAGTGGCATGGGATTAATAATTATTCATCAAAACTACATCAGGCTATAAAACATGGCATTTTGTCTAGTCTTAATCCTTATATGACAATTTATGCTGCTTATCCTAGACTTTGTCCTCATTTATTACACAGTAAGCCTTGATAATCTACCCTGGCCAAAACACATTACAGTCTCTGCTTTCTTCAAATAAAACACTAGACGATAAATCAGGTCAGACACTTCTTACATATTAACGAGCAATTCATTCATACCTGTGCAAGTATTCCATCTAGTGGTCATTATTAGTAAGTACAATAGGAAATCTACTAGCTTTTGCGTGCCTGCCACTGTACTGTCAGCGACCCTGTACTGGATAAATTGTTGGACGCCACCATATCAATCAGCGCTTTGCGTAATGATCAGCGTTAATTCATCATTTTTGGCCTGGTCTGCGTCTTCATGAGTAATTGGTCCAAAGATGCAGAAGATTAAATTTACTTTGTTTAGCTCTCATTTGACACGCAGGCCTTTGTGGTTTCATTTATTTTACCGATATATACTGAGCTCTTTATCGGCTAGACATGCCCACCGTCGATGGACCACGCCCCAATCGATCTACCATGCCCCCTACTCTGTACTAAATTGGGCCAGGGGGATAGTTGATATGGAGGGGGTCGATAAATTGGCCCTCCAGGAGTTTGCTGGCAGAAACGCTCTGCCACCCTCTCATTTCTATTGCCTACTATTGTGTGTTTGCAGTTGTGGCTTTTTCAAGCAACAGCACTCTTGTAGAAAATGCTTTTTTTTCAACAGCTGTATGGTGTAAAGGTTCCGTTTGCCCATTGCTGCACTTAATGGCTTCTCCTTGTGCTGTGGGAACCAGGGAGTTGGGTAATTACATCAGCCCTCTCACTTAACTTGTCCCGGCCTGCAGCAGTTTGCAGAGTTAACGTCCACTCTGACACAGGGAAGGTGTTGTTGCACTGGCCATTGGGGTGCCTGTCCACACTGCGCTGACTCGCGTCAGACTGGGTTACGAGCCAGTTGCAGCACTGTGCCGAAACAGGACGGGGTCAGAAATAGAACAGTGCCTAAGGGGGGGGGTCACAGTTAGGGCCATCAATCATTGGGGTGACCCAGGACCGGAACACGTGGCCCGGACCTCAATCTCCACCCCTCATCCAGTCTACGAGCTTCTTTCCAGACCGCGTTCGGCTCTGTTCATCCAAGACTGGTCTCCTGCACTGGGGGACAGTCTATCGCCGGCTTTCTGTGGTGACATCACTTAATTATACAGCAACCGTCTGGTTGAAACCAATTAAGTACCAGCAATTTGTAACTGACATGGGAATGGCAGGACAGGAGGGGGATGAACCGGGAACACGGGGGTTTGCAAACACCGCCCTGAAGGTCTGAAGACTGCTGGTCCTAAGGGGGACAGGAAAGACTCATTTTTAATTTCCTCTCCTTCTGTTTGCCTCATCACACTTCGCATATTAATCAGCAGTAAAATCACATTTTACTTCCAGTCATCTGTCAGCTACTAGACAGCAGGAGCCCTGGTCCCTCCGGGCCC
>JAODKF010000037.1:21623-33464 GCA_026779585.1 Mormyrus proboscirostris | reverse complement strand
ACCCCCCCCCCCCCCCCCCCAGGGGGCGGCCTACTTTGCGGGTGTGGATTTTTTTTTTTCATGGGCCTTAGGCATAGAGCTCGTCGATGTGATCAGGATTAGAAATTCAAATGGTCCATGTCGGCTCTTTGAAGTGCTGGGGGAGGGCTTCGGGAGCGGGGGCCCATGGATCTGCCGGCAAAGCCTGCACATTGATCCCGTTAAACGTGTTTGACTTCCCCATTTCCCCCCCCCCATCCCCTCCCCACCTCGCTTTTGAATTTTTGGCTTTCGGCACCTCCTCTGTTATTTAGCTCTGTGCGACTATAAAGATTAATTACCATCAATGACTCACCGGAGGATCTTTCAAAAAATGTTTTTTTGTTGATTATTTCTATTTTATCTTTCTGTCACTATCTATGTCAATTTCATTCATCAACAGGGTGTACTATTGCCTGGTGTACTTTATTTTTACTTTTATGGATATCTGTTACGTATGTGTATTTGACTATTTACAGTTAAAGTATGTTATAAATAATTCAACTTTCTGGGGAAAAAAAGTGACAGCTTCAGTTTTTTGTCTCCGAAGTTGCCTTTGCTTTGCAGTTTTAACCTGCCCTTTCAAATACATGTTTTTCAATTGTGAGTGTTGGAGGAATAGAACTCTTGGGAGGAAATATGGCTCCTATTATTCCTGATAACCACACACAGATGCATAGTTTATGGACACAACATGTATAGAGCAGCTGTTGTCATGTGGCAGCTTGGTGTACTGGAGGGTGCTGAGTAGGCCAGGCCATGGCACCTTCTCGAAGAGAAGTGCATCCAATCTTCTGCCACCATTTATCTAGTGCAAGGTCATAGGTTTTACCCTTTTACTCAATAAGCAGAGGGCACGAGACACTCTGGATGGGACACCAGCCCAGCACGGTGCATGAAACACTCCACATTATTTCCATGATATCTGATGAAAACAGAGGCGTTGGTTCCTCCTTAAGAACATTGTTACCCATAACCTGTAAAGTCTCACTGTCTGCCTGCAGTTTGCAGCTGATTCCAGTTTCTCTGTTCTTGCTGACGAATGCTGATCCCCGCCGATGCCAGGTGGTTTGGACTGGGGGCCCTGTCTTCCTGCCCCCGATGCTCTTTGATCGTCACATCTCGTACCCTCCTCTTTGCTGTTTCCCTCTACTTCCTGGAGATCTGAAGCCCAGAAATCTTTGTCGTGCCTCCAGTTAAATGTTCAGATGGTTTGGTTTCTCTGCAGGCATTAAGTGTGGTGTTACATTTCCGACAGGGTCAGTGGAGGAATGACCTCTTTAACGGTCAAGGCACTGCGATACACTGCTACGGTGTGTTGTCTATGAAGGCATTTTGGATGAATGACAGCCCTTGTGGTGAGTATTCACGTTTCTGTTTACATTTTTTAAATTTATGACGATGATTTTAGCTCGCACCCTGACATATTTTACGATGGATATTTTTGTTAAAATAATTTAGATTACCCCCTTCTCAAACTCTAGTGTCCTTCTTGATACTAGGGTCAGGAACTTTTGGGTACAAACACAGTTCCTTACCCAAACTGATACAATCTTCTCCTTACTTGCTTAGGTAATTGCAATACTGTAATTAATCAAACTCTTTCCCAATTTTTCCTTTCCCCTCAGCAGTATCACTATTATGTGCTGTCAGGTCAGTGTTGACTCTAGGCTACCAAATAGACAGCGTTCTTCCAGAATGTTCTGTCTTCGGTCCAGTTTTTTTGCGTCCAAATGGCTAGTTCATTAATGAGACGGCTGAGTCTATGTTCTCACTGCTCATCTTCTTCCTTTTTTACATCCCATTGTCCAAAGCAAGCTGGTCTTTTCCAGTGCGCTGGGTTTGCTAATAACGTGCCCAGTATAAGATGTGTTTAGTCTGGTGAACGGTGCCTCTGGTGAAATATTCAAAGAATATGAACACTGAAATGTGAAAAAAAGCATGGTAAAGGGTAGTGAAGAATATCTCAGTTTTCCATCAAAGCACAGCCTTTATTTTACACCTCTGCATGTATACACCATGCAGTGCATGTCAACTCCAGATGATATATTAAAATATATTTAAAAATGCATATATAAATAATTCTTAACGCATAAATTGGCATAAACTGGAGTGTCTTAAAAAGGCATAAATTCCTGCTTACATCGGCACTCATTTTAACTTAACTGTAACTGGCCGCGATGCTTTTTAAGACACTCCAGTCGCTCAATGAATTAGTTTTAGTCAGACTGAGTGCTAGCTGGCCTGTAGCATCCATTCCAAATCAAAGATGGCAGATATTGTGTAGCAGAGCACAGCTTTCAGTTCCTTATGGTTTTAACTTATGTTACTATGCATTGCAGTTAATTGATTTTTTTTATGAGGAGCATCCATGCTTTATGAGAGGGAGGGACATCTGGTGGTGCAGTATCAGGAGCCATTGGGGCGGCGCTCATGGTGCCCTGGGTGTGTCTTTTATCTGAGAAGTTGCATGCCTGTGCACGGAGTTAGTTGTTTTTCTGGCTATAACATCCTCCCCCTGATGGTGGCATTTCTTTTCCTGCAGACAGGTGGATGCTTGAGAAATTAAGCAGAACAGGTTGTCTCCCATGAACACCACAGGCCCTAACAGCCAGGGGACGCGCCTTGGCAGTGACCCGGATCCCACCCCCCCTCACTCCCCCCGTTTATTGATGACCGTGGATGCATGGTAATGATGCTGTCAGCCACGGCACAGGCTTAGAGAACTGAAGGAGGGGGGGGACGTCACCCTACATTATTGATAGCACCCTAGGGAGGCGTGAAAGTGTGCCTGGGCGTATGGGAAATCGGGGGGGGGCAAGGGGGGCCCTGCGGCTCCGGCACAATGTATGCTTCCAGAGAGTTCTGTGAGCTTAGTCGGACAGCCAAGAGGCTAGTTATTGAACCAAGACCTTGACAGGTGTGGGAAACCACCAGGAGAGAAGGCAGAGGTCCTCCTGCCCAGGATGCAGGATGCTCTAATCTGTTGTCTGAGCAGGTGCGGGCTCGCAGTGGGCAGTGCCGGGGTGGCAGGGAGGGGGGGGGGGTCTTCCCATTATACAACAATGTAACCTGTGTAAGGAGGCTGGCCATCTGAGTGCTTGTCTAAGCTGTGCGATTCCCAGGGTGAAGCCCAGGTCCAACGTTGACGTACATAGAACGTTTGGTCCACGTAACTTCCACCGTCGTTTTTCAAAGAGGGTATACCCATGACTCGTGTTTGTGGGTTGGAAAGGGAGTGCAGGACAGCATATAATAGGCATGTACTAGGGTTTTTGCACCACATGTGGATCTAAAAAAGCATGCTTACTCAGTCGAGAGAGATGGATGGGAAGCATGTGGCAGGTGACCAAAGTAAATCCCTGTACTGGGATGTGCCCCAAAATCCAGTTCATTGCCCCCTGCTGTTCGGGGGAAGAGAGGTGTCAGGTGTCAATGCCTCAACATTTGTCTCAAACTTCTTGCCAATAGGAAGATGCTCTTTGACATCACTGCTGCAGTCGGCCTCTCAGAGCATGTAAGCGGTGTTTCTGAAGGGGGGCTGTCGCTAGGATGAAAAAGGCGCTGATCAGGCTCAGATCAGGGTCAGATCAGGCTCAGATCAGGGTCAGATCAGGCTCAGATCAGGCTCAGATCAGGTCCACGTGCCTTTGCTTCTGCTCCATTTCCTGCAATATCGCAAAGATGTCCACACACTTCATCAGTGTCGCATCGCAGTCACCCAGGTGTCTCCTAGCGGCAATGCTGACATTACACTGGATATCCATCAATCTGTGCACGCATCCATTCATCCGTCTATCTCATCTCCATAACTGCATATCCACTGTAGGAAGCAGTGGGCTGACAGGCTATCAGGATGCACGAGGCACAAGACAGTGGCATTAGACCATCACACACTGGATGTCAGTAAATTAATAACTTTCTCGGTATAGAGTACCTTTAAAAAAATTACTCTTTACAGGTGACAAACAAAATTAATCGGTGCTCCCATTGTGCCAATGTAGGAAAAAGAACGTGAGGCGTTTGCATTGCCCATGCATGCCAAGAGGACTGCTGGCAGCCAACATAATTAATGCACACCCTGTATTTTTCTGTCTGCTACCTGTAAGCTGCTGTTTACATCAACAGAGATGCTGTTGCCTTCCCAGCATGCCGAGCACCGTCACATGACATGCCTGAAATCTCACACTCATGACTAGGCTACATCTCCACATGAAATTTACATGCTTGCTTCGTCAATAACGATGAAACGCTGTGATCGCACTTAACGTTGTCAATTTTGCAAAGAAAAAGGAAAAAAAAAACGTGGTAGGTTGGACATATCCCAGTCCTGTGATTAATTCCACTGAATCTGGAACACGATGGGTGGGGGTGGGCAGGGGGGTATTGACTCGACCAGGCGGGCTGTTAGTCATTACAGGTACAGATGTTCGCAGCGACTTCAAAGTCTCCAATGTTACGTGACCTGATTACGTTGGTTGGTTGAATTGATACTTACCACAGACTTCACCCCCTCATCCTAGTCACGGGGAGCGTGTAGGACAAACCACAGCTGGACGTAGCTTGGCAGAGTCTCCCTGCTCTGCAAGTGCAAAAAAAAAATCAGTGATCTCATTTAGTTACGTGATTGGTTCAGTGCATAAGGGGTGTTTTTAGTTGCAGTGTTGACAAAAAGTGACAATGTTATTATATATAAATATCCTTCCATCATTCATCCAACTCCGGAGCCAATAAAACATAAAGGGAAACTTGGAGCCTATCCCACGACGCTAAGGGGACGAGTCAGAGGACACCTTGAATTGGACATCATTTTCCATCATTATCCATAGTCAGGTGCATTGCATTGGAAAAAAAAATATCTCCAGGCTGTTAGCGTGTGAAATTTATCAAATCTGATCCTGTAAATGAGGGGTGGCGACATGAGGCAGGGGGGCTTGTTAAGGAAAGCTGGTAATGGCTCCCGTGCTGGTGATCCTGTGCCCCAGGGGGGGGATGGGGGGTAGATACGACCTCATAAGAGAACAATACAGCAATAGTGCAAAGCATCAGTCAGACCCTTATGTCTACTGAGATCGACGTATTATATGCTAATCATAGCTTCTTAAGTAACCTGTTATAATGCTTTCTTGTCAATCGAATTGTTGCAGCAACAATTACAGCCTAATATGATAATTACAGGTGCTTATCTTTGTCATTGTGATGTACTGGTCAGAAATTTTGACATCATTTCTAAGCATCTCATTGGCATATGCATTTGATGTGTTTGAGTATGAATACATATATAGAAAGGTCTGCAACTACGCAATGACGGCGCCGATAGTTAATGATTCACCTGCTGCATTTTTCATTATTTAGCAGGTGCCATAATTCAAAGCCGCCGTCGCTTTACACTTTTACAGTCATTCCAAGAATCACCACGTTTCAGGGGGGCGGGAGGGGGTTATCACAAAATACAGCTAAGTGAATCTTTCGAATGTTCACCTGATGGAAAGCCGTATTCCAGTTAGACTTGATACTGGTGCTTCTACCTCCACAAACGGCATGTAATCAGTGCTTCCAGTGCATCTGCTATGTAGCCTCGAGGCAAAACGCCACACGTCATTTAGAACTGTTTAATCAACAGTAAATTGCCCGAATAGCCAAAGTGCAAAGTGAAAGAATCCCCTTCAATATTATGAAGATTAAAGGTGAACTTTTCTGTATCATCCCGCTATGTATTAACGTTAACAGCGCTTTAGCCTCCATTTGGTCACAAACTTAACATCTCCCAAAAATTACGGTAACATCTCTAATTGCAGTTCTAAAATTGCACTGCATGGGGATATTTTGTTTTTGGTTAAGATTAGTAAATGAACCTCTTTTGGGCACCAACCCTTAACCGAGTACCCGAAAGGAGAGACGCTGTATTTAAAATAACCAACTTATATATAGTTTATTTGTTACTAAGTTGAGTTTAGGTTGCGCATCCATGGCAATGACGGCATACATTTCACCTGTGTTTATTTGTTTAACAACACGGACTAACGAAGCCTTACTTTTAGACATGTTACTCCACCCGCTGAGCATGCACACAGGTGCCCATTGCGTAAAGATAAATTTTAAGCTTTGTTGATCGGTGTTAATAACATACCGCATTGCGGCTGATCCCAATCTAGACAATTTTTAAATTGACAGTAATACCATTTAAACGTTTCAAAGCGCACACACTCTCCACCGCTCCGCCTCACGGCTCCGCAAACTGCAGTCCGAAGCACCGGGCGGCTCTTAAAGCGTCTCCGGCCCCCAAACTGCGGCTTGCGGCAAGAGGGCTCGCGTTCGTCTATTGGTCGAGGCGCCCGTCAATCAGTGCAAAGGGGAGGCTGCCTTCCACGCCCACTCCTCTGTGCTCTGCGCCGCGAGCTGTGCACAGCGACGTAGGCGGAGGGGAGCTGCGCAGCTTTCGGCCCAACACAATGCTATTCGGGTCTTAGAGCGCCCCTGTTCATCTGCAGCAGAGAGAGAAAGAGAGAGGGAGAAAACACTGCCTGCCCATACGTCAAGCGAGGGAGAGAGAGGGAGAGACCGATCGGAGTAGGCATTTGGACTGGGGAATAAAATTGTTGGACCGGAAAAAAAGAAAAGGAGAATATTGCGTTATTCTCTGAATAACGGCAATTACATTATAAGACGAGCTTTATTTTCTCGCAACAGAAATGTCATCGTCGGGTAAAGACAACACCGGGGCTCAACACGCCAATTACGTGGGACCTTACCGCTTGGAAAAGACGCTCGGGAAAGGACAGACAGGTTTGTTCAATTTTTTAAATTGCGTTTTCTTCCCCTGTCCCCTCCTAGGTTTGTTCGCATTGAGACGCCGGCGTCGCACCTGTCTCCGGACGCCTTCAATTCGCCGGCTGCGTGTTGCATTTGCGGGCTGATGTCAATCAGGTTAAATGGGGAAATTTGGGGGATCTGGATTATTTCTTGCACTACCGTGCAGTGGACATGATTTTCCTGGTGCTCTCTGTCGGGTGAGCACAGCGACACGGTGCCCCACTATTTCTCTTTCCTGTAAGTGCTGAGGTGGCTCAGTGCTGGAGGACTGGGCAGCGTTACGATACCAGCAAAAACAGTCATTCTGCCAAAAGTGATTAACTCGACTGATTAACTTATTTGCTGTGGCCCCGCAGCCTTCTCCGATAGGTGCCCAGATTTCCCAGTTTCCCTCACCGTATCGATGCTTTAATCGCTTTTATTTGCCGCGGTCACCTATTCTGCTTCAGCGAACCGCTCACCGGCGCAGTGAATTGAGTCTATCGGTGCAGTGGACCTGGTGATAGAAACCAATGTGAGGGGAAAATGCAATTTAAGGTGGACGTAGCAGGTGCAGTTAAGTTATCACCATTAATGGTCGTCATTAGGAGATGTTGGCACACTTAACAGTGAAGAGCATACTGAAATATATTCTGATTGCATAGGGCCTATATCTATACGTCTATGCGCATGCAAGCTTATGTGCGTAAATCCGTGTGTGCAAAATAAGTACATTACAATATAATCCTAATCTTTTAAAAGCCCCTGGCCTTGCGTGGGGCTGCCGTGAACAGACCTTCACTCGTCACGTTAAGGAAGTGAACTGCAATCCTTCGATTTACTCGCAGTATGTGGAACCGGCACTGCGGTTGTAAATGCCGGTTTTCGGAGCGGCATCGAGGCGAGGTCCGCACGGATGGAAAAGCCGAAGTGACAGCGCTGAAAGAGGCTCGTCCTATCCGCAAAGTGCGCTCTTCTTTTCTACCTTCTGCTCATCTGCCATCCAAAACTGTTACAATAGGCGTTACCTTCCCTATCATTCTCCAGCTGGCAGTGCCATCCCCGCTGTATCCGAGGCACATCTGCGATCCGCAGTTTTTATTTCGGGGTGGTGCTCTCTATGTACGTGGCCTGACGTTAGAGCTGCCACACGCCCCTTTAACGCGATATGGGAAGTCATAAGCAGTTCCACACCGGCCAAACCTGCCGTCTCTCCGTGCTGTGGCCGGACACATTAATGTGCAGTTGCGCACACTGACTCGGGTGATCCTGGAGACATTTCCGACCCCTTACTGGTTTAGCCGTTATGCTTGTTTCTCTGGTTAGATCCCCAAAACACGATGCCGATTTAACGCTGTCTGTGCCTGATGTGGGTGTATGGCTTTCTCTTGTTAATGAGTGGGTTTTTTGTATTATTTCTTTGGTGCTGATCTGAGCATCAGTAACTTTTCTGCCCTGATGCCCCCCTCCCAAATGGGTGTTCTTGTGAGAAACTCGGGATTTTAACTCCTTCGGACCCTCTATGGCACTAAAAATAGATCGGGCTGAGTAAGCTTCCATGCTGTGACTGAAAAACATTACTGTGTGAGAATAGCGCATAAAGACTGGCTTTTGTGCGTGCATGGGCATAAATTATGGGGGGTTGTAAACCCCTAATAATCCAAACCAGCCAATACAACCCCCTGGACCCCCTTAAATAGGTGGAGACCTCAATCCCCCAAAGCTCAACCCAAAGTTATGCCCGTGTGTGTGTGTGTGTCCCACCTGTCTGTTTAACCATTACCAAATCCGCAGTGGAATTAATCTTTCCGTTGTCCCGTCTTCCCAGTGTACATATTCAGCAGACTCTTTGCAAGTAGCCAACGTAAACATTTTGCTTTGTAAGGGTCTGACTACGATGCTTCTTTTTCTTTATCTTCTCGTGTCCCTGGGCTCGAATTGAAGCTGCCAGGACCCAAACAGAACAGTCTTTCCCCTGCGCTGGCTATACTTTCCTGCGGGTATCTTGGCACACCTGGTGCGGTCTGGGAATGTGTCATAACAGACTGCCGCCCTGTTTCTGGCTCATTCTGCATGCCTTTGCGACGGGCCGCTATTTATAGAGGCGAGCGGAAGGCTATGGATGATCAGGCGGTCCTGGAGGGTGCTGCGTTCATTATGCGATTAGGCTAACGCGCACATGCTTCTATGCGTAGCGCTAATCCCTTTATGTGAGCACACGTGTGCCAGGAGGGAGGGGGACCTTGATACGGTACATGAGGGGAGGTACAGTGTCATGTGGGCTGCTGTGTGTCTCATAGTTATTTGCCTAAGTCTAGCACGGGTGCCTGAAATGACCGTGTTTGAAGTACTGTCAGCGGCACGAGGGACACGCCCCTCCTGTCATCCATTCTGGCTCCTCTCCTTCCAGTTTCCTGACCTCGTGCTGTCTCCCACTCGTTTGGTGTGTGTTGGGTTCCTGGGTCACTGCATTTCGATGGAGGCAACAACCTTCAGGAGATGATTGGAGAGAATTTTGTTTTTCCTTGAAATTCTGCAGATTTAAGGCATGCATTTGGTGAGGAGATCCTGCTTGTGTGGTTTCATTGCCATGTTCTTCCTCCAGTGCAGGGGTGGCCAATCTTATCCTAAAAAGAGCTGGCGTGTATGCAGGTTTTTTGGATAACCTGTAAGTCAGCTGTTCAAACCCAGGTGTGAGGACTCTTTAGCCAGTCAGTCCTCTAATAAGTAATCTAATTAGGGAGTTGCAGTGAAAACCCGCAAACACACCGGCCCTTTGCGGATAACGTTGGCCAGCCCTGCTCCAGTGCATGAAGTCCATCTACTGCCACCCTTTAATTACTTTGTGTCTTGGTGTCATGGTTTGTGATGGAGCCTGGGACTTGTAATTTCCCAAATAACAATGACCATAATAAATGAAACATTTACGTCCTGCTTTCTTGGCTGGGTCATTATTCTGAAGAATGAATGGGGTGGTTTCTTGTTACTTTTTACGAGTATTTAAATGGTGAGAAATGGCATGTATTAGATACCACAGTGTTTGTTTCATGACTTGGCATTCGTATGTATCTGCTGAATGATCTTGCTGGAGATGTCTTGTTACTTTTCGAGTCGCGTTATTGTGAAAGGGATTCACGTGGTGTCTGGATGCTGGACATCTGAAATGCATGCTATCTGCTGTCACAGCAGTGAAATTTTACCCCAGGTGACGTGAGGCGGTTATCGACAAGGTGTTTGCATTCTGTCTCTTTCGACTCATGTTGATCGATCGAGAGGGGACCCCCTACGCGGTCTAGAGTAAGCATTCATGTGGTGTGGACTGATGGCCGCCTGTATATGAGTCGGGTCAATGTGGATTCGGAAGGTCTCCCCCGCTCCCAGAAGGAACCCAATTCATGTTCCTGACAAGAGCATCTATGATGCTGTTGATAGTAGGTGCTCATCGGAACTGCCACCGTCCTTGAACCGGCTGAGTCGGCATTCATATAATCACCCCGCCCTTGCTGTGCCTGGGACACCCCTTCTCCGGGCGCGATCTCCACACACCGTGGCAGATCGACTACGGCCGCTCGCCAATCATTAAAGGGCTTCCCTTTACTCGCGAGCGTCTCCAGCACATACTGCGAACAGAATTTCTAAACAGCAGGGCTGTGCACGGCTATCACGCTTCAGGACGCATGTAGAGGGGGATGGTATTTGGTGATTGGTGATCTTGTGCTGACCCGAAAGCGGTTCCTGGCTGTGCGTGGAGCTGCATCCTGAAATGAACCAACTCAGGTGCCACATGGTAGTCTCCGGGACTTCCGACCCAGTCAGCCAGCTGGCCCATCTTCATCCTTCCTCTCCAGAACCCCCCCACCCCCCCGTGTGCCGGTGTCGCCGCCCGGTCTCATCTGTTCTCCGGCCTTGTCTGGGGGGGGGGGGGGCTGGCAGTGCTAAAGCAGACGCCCACTTAGTGCCCATGAATCCTAAGCGGGGCTCGCCTCAGAGCCAGGTGGGTCGGAGGAGGGGTTCGGGCTCGTCTGAGCGTCTCGGCTGTCTGGTACTTTATGCAGGCCGAGCCTTCGGGCCAGGAACACTGCGCAGTGAGCGCAGTGCCAAGTTGCCCCTCGCTGCCAGGGATTGCACAAATGTCACGACAGATCTTCATGGTAAAGGAGGTGGGGCCAGGGAGTGGGAGGTGCTAGGAGGCGGAGTCTAAAGAGCAACAGTCATCACTACAATATTTACTCCTGATATAATAGTTTCACAGCCTTAACCATTTACCTACAATCTGCTATCCCCCCCATTGTGCAAAGCCCACTGTTATGCACCTCTCTGCCATTTTTAGGTAGCTAATGCACATGTTGGTTACCACTGACAGCAGGAATTTTCCTGATAAAAAGGAGGGAGGGAGATTTTGTTTGTTTAGACCAAAATGACTGTGAGATTGTCGCTTATAGCAATACCCTGTGATCCCTCCAGTGAGGAGCTTTACTTACCTTCATTAAAAATCGAGTTTGAGGATGACAGGAGTGAAAGTGCTCTCAGCATCCCGCCTCCTCCTTTCCGTTCACAGACGTCATTGGCTGTCAGAAAAGTTTTTTTTTTTTTTCTCGCCAATCCGCCCCCAGATGAGTCAGAAATGACGGCTCGACGGCATCGGGGGAAAAAATACAGTTTTGCGACTAATTGGCCGCATGTTCGTGCTGTCGACCTGGATTGCATCGTGCTGAGACTGGGTCGCACTGCTGGTGCCTCCTGTGGTGAGCACGTTGTGTTTTTTTTGATAAACTGGCATGTATTACTGTTGATGTAGAAGTAGTGATGTTCACTCGGGCAATATGAGTTAATTGAACATGGGCTAATTAAATATTTTTGGGGAACAAGAAGTTGTAACTGTTCTAATCTGAAGCCCAGCTCGTTACTCTAATGCCCACTGGTCTGCATTGAGCTGCGGGTGGGTAACATGCTGCCTTCTGGCTTTATGGTGTGTGATGGGGGGGGGGGGGGGGGGGGGGGGGGGGGGGGGGGGGGGGGGGGGGGGGGGGG
>JAODKF010000037.1:3628-17418 GCA_026779585.1 Mormyrus proboscirostris | reverse complement strand
TGTGTGTGCGTGTGTGTGTGTGTGTGTGTGTGTGTGTGTGTGTGTGTGTGTGCGCGCGCGCTTTTAGGATGCTCTTAAGGAACTGTATTGAGTATTTTGGGGTGTTTGGGATCGAGTAATGCTGTGTAATAAAATCGTTTTTGATTCAGTGAGCTTCTTAAATGTAGTTGGAGGGAGAACATTAAGAATAAGAGGTATTATTAGGAAAAATGTACAAGATGAAACTGAGAGAGAGAGAGGGAGAGGAGGGGTCAGGTCAGGTCAGGTCATCAGACGCCATCTCAGTGAAAATGTAGCCTCTTTAGGGGACGTACTGGGATCATTACTGTTTTGGTGACAGTTAGGCAGTGGCAATGGTATTCTAAGGAAGTGGTATTTTGAGTAGTGTTGGGTGGTATATTGAGAATTTACCAAAACCAGGATACAGCGCTTGCCAGCCTAATTTTGCTAATGTTTTCCCCTACTATTCATTTTCGTGAGCTGTGCGCTTAACATGATCCATATTGAACATGTCCTAAAAACTACAACATCCATGAGCCTTATTGGTCCTATCCCCTTAAAAACTACAACACCCCAGCGCCATATTTAGTCACATGCTTCTCAATGACTCATGCTTCACTCTTCACCTTCAAACCCGAAGTAGCGCCCCGGGTGTGTGATGGACAAGCCTCATGATTGCCAGTGCGGCGCTCCTGTCAGGCAAGGATGACAATCTGGTACCTAAAAAAGACTCAGTATTGATTGTTGGTTCATGTTATGGGTTCAGCAAGTGAGTTACCAAATGAAGTCAAATGCAGACCTGGCTGGAAAACGTTTTCTGTGAGAAACTGCAATACAAGCAACATGTTTTTGAAAATAACGTTTGCATTACTTGTACAATTGCACTTTGATTCAAGCAAGCGGATATTTTAAGTTAGTTTTTCCAAAATATTTATTCATGTGTTCTATCGTGCTTGTCTCCATGAATTATGTCCTACGTATAGATAGGAAGTGGTATGATCAGTGCCAGTTTTAATAGTTAAGCACATTTAATCCCATTTTAAAACGTAACCTTATGCGTGCTGTAAAACTGACTATTCATTTTCAGGGAGCTGTGATGTTATTCTGAATTTTGAAGGGTTGTAAAATGATTGTTAATCGTTATGAGGGTTAATCGTTATCAGGCTGTACACGCATTACCGCTACCCTCACCATTGGGCATGCGCGGCCAGCCTCGGTCCCGTCTCCCTCGCGGCCAGTCCGGCCTGCTCCCACGCTGCACCGCTCAGCCGCACCATTTTCCCAGCGACCCTGGGCTTCCCAGTAATCTGCGGCCCATTTTAGTTGCACTGTGACTGACTGACAAGCGTGTCTCAGTGGTGAATCTTGGGAATATTTTCCCACGCCCCGCACGGGGTGTGGGGTGCGCAAGGGCGAAACCCCCCCCCCCCCCCCCACCTAGAGGAAACCTCTGTGGGGGGGTTGCTGTCCTGTCCGTGGCCTGTCGCGACGGGGCCTGCGGTGATGAGCGGGATACTGAAAATGAATGTTTGTGTGCACCTCCTTCTGTGTTAGAGGCAAGCTGGGCGTCTCCATGGCAACAGCGAGCAGGCTGTGGCCGGCGCAGGCTGGAGCGGCGAGCCCGCATGTGCCGTGTGCCGTCCCGGTCCCGCCCGGGGGCCGTCTGCGCCATCGATTGCCTTTCTGACACGCTGTGAGAATCTCAAATGGGGGGTGTGTGCCCCCTCCTTCCCTACCCCTCCCTTCATCAATTATGTCCCCCATGCCTCCGATGGCACACTGACATTTTCCTGGGATTCGTCACTTGGGGGCGGGGGAGGTTCCTTTTAAAATCCGCACACCAGATGGGTCAGAATCTCCTGCAAAGCCCGACAGATGTAATGAAATGTCCTGCTGCTGTTGATCCCCCCCTCTCCTTCAGCCCGGGTCACACTGCCCCATACATGTACCTCGTCTCCACAGCGATGACTCTGTAGCGAGGCCCAGTATCAGGTGAATGGGCAGGATTAACCCCGGGGCAGTTTGAAGTTGACTGAAGATGTGTGGGGCTTCAAAAATGGTTTGAGGGTCACCCGGCAAACGCCCGGATCAGAAAACTTGGTCAGCTGATGTAAGCTGACATCTTGGCATGGGGATGCAGCAGGGATTGGGCTTAGCGGAGCTCTTGCTGTGCTGAGATAAGGCAAGGATGATCAGCCAAGTGCATTGTGGGTAAATTGTAGAGCGAGTAAGGGGGCAATTCCGATGATGACTTGTGTGCATCTTATTCTTCCCAGCAGCTTTGGGCTGCGTTTGGCCGTAGCTGTCGCATGAACGAGAGAAATGCACTTGAACGAAATGACGAAATGCCAAATGGTGAAACAGGCAACGAATCAAGCATCCCAGTCAAAGAGGAGACACCTTTGCCTCCACCCTAGATGGACTGGCAGGATGCCCCATTTATGTAAAATAGACAGGGTGTAGGCTCTACACAAAGCCAGCAGGTGGTGCAGTGGCTAGGGGTCTTTCTGCTATAGAAAAGGCCTCCTTTTTTATATATTGCTGTTTGTTTGCTCCTGTGGGGCTCTTGCAGGTCCTATGGATGTGTATCGAAATTCAGTAATCGTTCATTTGTTGTTTATTGCTTTAGAAATTGTTAACAAATATACACAAAACAAACAAAATGATTTTAAAATCTAGGCCTAAAAGACGTGCTTCCAGCTGCAGCTGGCGGCATGGAAGAGGAAGGATGGAGGAGAGCGTGAAGCGTGCTTGTGTTTAATTTAACCGATGGGATCTGGTAACCGCTTGCGAGGGATAAAAACTGAATGCATGTAAGTTCCCGTGGTTACCAGATAAATGGATGTTAGCAAAGTAGGATCCGCCTTTTTTTTTATTATTCCTGTTTTATAATTTAGATGCCCGGAGACTCGGCGTTGAAAAATGCCTCAGAGATACGGCGATAGTTTCATTCTCTCTGCTCCGGTGAACCTCTCTGTAAACCGGCACGCTTAAATCATGAGTGCTGCCTGTAACATCTTGTGACAAGTTAAAATTTTGTGCTGGAGAGGATGAGATTCCCTGGTGGGCAGCCAGACCGTCCTTGTGATTTGTATTCCGCTGCTTTTTACGCGCCAGCCTTCAGTAAGTGACGCTATCTTATTAGGCTTTTGTTGACGTGGTGAAGCTCCTGCTCAGATCCTGCTTGCACTCGTACCTGGGCATCCGTCGGAAGCTCAGCCTAGCCGCACTTTTACCTAGTTGACTCCTCGACAGCCTTACGTTCGCAATATGCTGCTTGGCTCACTTGTATATCACTTCGGACATAAGCATTTACTACATAAAATAAATCTGAAATGTAATTTTCGGCAGCCGTCGTATGGGAGTATCCACGCCTCGGCGTGCTTCTAGCTTGTGAATCGTTCACCCCCCCACTATGTGCTAATGAGGTGCTGATGGAAACTACAATTTTTGTGACGGAGGAGCTTTTGAGGGGGACGGTGCTTCAAATCAATGTGATCTTAATGTTGGGGCCCTTGAACGAGGCCCGGAACGTCAACGGGACCTTGCTGATGCTCGATTGTACGTCACTTTGCATGAAAGCATCTACTAAATAAATAAAATGTGAGTGAGAATATATTCCTGGATGCCTTCCTTCAAGACTCCACGGATCCTTCTGTCTCTCGCTGGGTCTCGTCTCTCGCTGCGAGAGCCCCCAAACTCCAGGGCTCACCAATAATTTGGCTTTAATTAAACTTCAGGTTCTTAAACCTTGCGAAAAGTCTGTGAGCTCAGTGTTCCCTGATTGGCTTGGGGCTGGTCTGAGAGCTGGGGAGGTGTGGAGGAGGCAGCGGTGAGCCGCTGAGGCACACTGAGCTGGTTATCCGCGCCAGTCTTTAGACACTGTTGTTTAGCTGGGTGGGCTTCAGAGCCTTGACGATACTGTGTACTCCCCAGGCTTTCGCTCTCCGGTGAAAACCGGAATTTGAATTCTGCAATGAATTACAATAATTGCAATGTACGATGATGTTTGTGTGTGTTTTTATAAGCGCAAAGTGCTGTTTCTGCTTTTCAAGACATTCCAGATTTCCTGCCTCACCCAACACCATCAGAAGGTGATAGCTCTCATTATCCATTCCTCATTACGCCATCGCCCCTTTGATCCTCTCACTAATTCCTAGGGTTCTATGCCGGTGGGAGGTCGACGTTCCTCTGGCTGTGTTCCCCCTGAAGGCCCCCCCGTCCCCCTGACACGGTCCTCTCTAAACGCCCCGGCCCAGGTGCTCCTGAGGACGTCCGTCCTGAATGAGGGCTTCACGCTGCTGCTACATTAGCCTTCCCATTTTCTGTCCGCAGCCCAAGCAGCGGATGAAAGCCTGCCCTCGAGCTTTAATGCATGCTCTCTGCTCACAGCCAGTAAGCTTCTCCCCTTTAATGTCCTTGTGCCTACCCCTGCATCCCCTGGGCTCTAAGGGTAGTGGCTGTGTGATGCCCCCCCATTTCCTTGGAGGAGCTGCCTTCTTGCTGCTACATAGCCATAAAGCTTTTCTCTCTCCGTTTTGACATGTACATGTAAGAGTGTACACATGCAAACGTTGGTCATGCTCACCGTGATGATTGTTACCAGCCAATAGGAGAGCCAATTGAGGGTGTCATGTGATCTTGTCCTGGTTGGCCTGGGGCCCTGGGGGTTCCGGAGAGGGGAGGCCCCGCCTGCTTCGGCACTGTCACACGGTTCGTAAATTCCACCATGATTCAGACGCTGGATTGTGCTCTACAGTGTCAGCAAAAATGCTAGTTTTACTAGAGAGCCCCCCCCCCCCCCCCCCCCCCCTGGCTATGCTGATGGGGCAGAGCAGCCTTCCTCCCCTTCTCTGGGGGGGTCATTGCTGGGGGCCCCCGGGGTCTCCGTTCTGGCTGGAGCGCTGACAGAGCCGCCCTCGTTATTCCTCCTGCTTGAGGCGCCTTCTCCAGCCTGTTGCCTTAGCTAGCATTTATAATCCTTGAGAGCGAGGACCTAGAAATAACTTCACGCTTCCCTACATTCTGCCTCCACAGTGGGTCTCACCTCTCCCCGGAAATGGTCCAGTCTACGTGGAAAACAATCACTCTGCCGGACTCTCTTGCTTGGCCGGCGTCCTTTTTCCGTGGCCGTGTCACCAGACCCTGTGGTGACCCTGTTGGTATAGAACGTGTGGTTCACAGTGTAGCAGTGCTTGTGGTCTGACGAGGGGAGGAGGTTTTGTCCTAAATACCCATGGGAACGCGGTTGACAAGCATTCAGTGTAGCCTCTGCCTGACCATGTTATGTAGTCCTGTTAAATGGGACGGGGGGGCGCGAGTCTGTCTGCACACCTATCAGGAGATGCGTTGCTCCTTGAACACGCCCATTGCTTAGCAGTGCTAGCTGTAGTGAGCGGCGGAGCGGAGACCCCCCCACGCCACACTGCTGCCCATGGGCAATGTGGGCAAAATCAACGCATCGCGTCCTTTTCTCAGAATTAGTGACCTCCTGTCCTATTTGCTTTGTCTCCACCCTCGTCGACTCTCATCCAATCGCACTTCTGTACGACGTAAAGCCATCTGGTGCTAATGTGCGGCCCAGTCGAACCCGTGTTTCCCGCACCGTGCATCTACGGGAGTCTGTTTGCGGAAGCCGTCCGCCGCCGCTGGGAGTTTTGCTGGCTCTGGTTGCGTAGTGTTTATTTGTGGATGTAATCTTCCTGCATTCCTTAGGTTGCCACGGTAACCACAGAGCCCTCCATCCTGGCGTGTGTGTGTGTGTGTGTGCGCGCGTGTGCCTCTCTGTGAGCCCGAGTGTGTCCTCGTTCAAAGGTGTGATGGATCCGGGGTCGACAGGAAATAGGAATCGCATTCGTCAAGAAATACCAGCTGATTCTCCTGACAGATACCGCGTCGTGCAAAATGCCAGAACACGCCAGTTTAATGGGAGGGATCCTCCTCGCAGCCAAGGTCAGTGCTGTAAAAACACCGAGTCTCATGGACCAAGGGGTGCAGCATCCTGATTGGCTGTGTACTGCTGGAGGCTGCCCTGATGGAGCCTGATGACAAAGCCAACCCCCCCCCCTCCAGTCCTTAACTTTAAGAAGCATTAAAGCGAAATTAATCCTAATGTGGGAACACTTACAAGTTAAGCCCAGAGAAGTGAAACCCCTGTAATTGAAATGGGTATTTTTTGGAGGGGGGTGGTGTTTGCCTGCTGGGGGCTGCCTGGACCCCCTCCCTTCAGTGTGTCATGCCGCTGACTGTTTCTGTTAGACGTGGCACTCTGCCCTCCTGCCCTTCATGTGAGGTGCTGATCTGCGGCTGCTGTGTTGTACCTGAACTCCACCTTCTGCCTACTCTGTGTTCTGTGTTCTATGTGCTATTTTGTGTTCTGTTTTCAGTTCTCTATGTTGTGCATCCCATTTGTGTTCTGTGTTCGGTTTACATTCCATGTTCAGCTTTCTATGTTGTGTGTTCGTGTTCCATGTTCGCTTTTTTGTGTTCCCTGTTGCGTTTGTGTTCCGTATTCTGTTCTTAGTGTTCTGTTTCCCGTGTTCCGTTTTCCATGGCCTGGACACTCTCTCTGAAGTGTGAAAGACACTTGATTATTCCTTTTCATCCGCTCCAAGATGGATTGCACATCATGAAGGACCACAGCATTATGTGTCCTGCGACTTGGGACTGTATATCTCCCTGTGAATGTCAGCTGCAAGCGGGTTCATGGGGGAATATCAACTGAATCGCAATCAATTTCATATGTAATAAAGATCAATCATATATACCAACAAGCAAATTCATCGTGTGTGTGTGTGGGGGGGGTTTGCATAGATCACATTCGAGGACCGAATTGTCCCCAAAGTGTAGTAAAACCTGAAATTTCCCTACCTTTGGGGACATCTTTTGAGGTCCCCATTTGGATAACCTCAGTTTTATAAAACTCTGTGAATGCAATCAAAAAAGTAAAAATGCCAAAAGTCTTGTATTTGGGTTGGTTACTTATGGTTAAGGTTAGAGCTGGGTGGTGGTTAAGGGTGTCGTGCTTCATCCTGCTGTTACTAACATCTCAAGACGTTAATGCGAGACCCAGAGCTTGCAGGTTCTGCAGGGTCTGCGGAAGCGTCGCATGACTTGCGTGTGCAATCACAGAATAACAGGCAGACTAATGTAATGTAATATATATATATATATAGCAACGGGGACAAATCCTCACACATGGATGTCAGTTTGCTACTGGACTTGGGAATTCCTCTTATATATGAATACAAATACACATCCATCAATGTGCCTCTGGGCAAAACACACTGGTATGTGGGGGCTGGGACTCCCAGGTCCCACCCTGCTTTGCAGTAAACCTTGGCTTAACACCAGGTCAGGGTTATCCCCAGAATTCTGCCCGTCACGTCGCCCCCTGGAGCTCGAATTACAGCACGGCGCTTCTCATTTGGCTCAATTACAGATGACAGTGCTGTGATTTGCCCCCCGGCTTTGGGTGAGCCCCGTCCGCCTCTGCTCTGATGTGGTGTCCTGCGGTGGAGCCCCCTCTCGCACCCTTGCACTTCAGCTGTCCCCTCAGGGCTGCCGATTTCCCAGAATTCCCTCTCCAGTGGCATGAAGTTGACCTCCGCCTTCCTCTGTGTTATTGAGTCCTAAGGTCCTCATTTAGTTGCAGGACCCCCCGTTCACTGTGCTGTTACTCTTATCTCATGACTTATGTATTCTAGTGCATTTGCATACACGCCCACATACATACATTCCAGTGGCGTCTAAATTTAGCGGGTCGAGGCAGCCCCGGTCCCTCCCAGGGGGGTGGGGGGGGATCTCTGTGGTACCTTTAGAGGCAGCGGTGACTGATGCAGGATCCATGTAGCGGAAGACTGCCCCCGTTTTCATTAAGGAGGGCCGAGAATCCACTGCAGGTTGGATTCCCCCCCCATTACACACTGGGCACACACCGCATCCCCAGCATCCCGCCGTCCTGTCAAGGTTCACTGCTGTTCTGCCTGGTTCACACCGGGCCGTGATGTGATTGAATATGCCCCCCCCCGAACAAAAACAAGCACACGCGCACCCACCGTTTGGCCCCCGTCTCTGACAGGTGGGAGACAGGGACTCTGTGTGGAATTTGCCTTTTAAACAGCTACTGCCCTCCTCCCTTCTTCCTTGGGGATTTGTGCATTTTTTTTACCCTGATGGTCAGTGGCAGCGGGTGAGGAAAACAGGAGAGCAGTAGGGGAGAGGGGGAGTCGAGAGGGAGAACCGTAAGGGAGAGATTCGTGAGGTAGAGGAGTAGGGGGAGAGGGGGAGGAAGGCAGAAAGGGAGAGATGCTTATTTTGTTGCCAGGGATCAGGAAAACTGGTGGTTTCCCAGGGATGTGAGCTGGTGATTCCTGCAGACGGCAGTTTTCCATGTTTGGTCATAACTAACGCGTGTGATGAAAGAGAAGAACCATGTCCATTTACTCAGGGCTGCTGTCTGAGGAAAAAATGATGCTTAATTTGCTTTTTGTGGAAATGGGTGTGAGTTCATCAGAAATCTTCTTTTTGCATACCTATTTTTGAGCACAGGGTCGGCTGGCATGCAGTGCCCGTCAGGTAATCGGGGGTTTAGGGGCCTTGCTCAAGAGCCCAATGGCGGCATCCGCTTCGAACTGGCTCCCCAAAAATATCACAATTTGAATTGCGGTGATGATTTATTCAGGAAGTAAAACTTTCACACCTGACGGCGCTCCCTGCTGTTTTGGGCCACATCTGCTCTGCGCTGCCCTCTGGGAAGAAGGACAGCCCACCTGTCAGTGAGCGAGGGAGGGGAGGGTGGGCAAACCACCCAGCATCGGGAAAACTGGCCTGGCTGCCGCCATGACGTCTCTGCTCAGACCGTAAATGTGGGTCGGTCTGCATTGTTCGGGTGAGCTGTGTTTTGGGGTGGAGTCTCCCGGTCCCCCCGCTCTCCCCATCGTGTGAAGCGGCACAGTGGCAGCTGACAGTACTGGCCCCCCAAAACAAAATGGATTCCGCAAAGCCGATGAACGAGGGAGGAGAGTCACGGTGCCTCAGCTCTTTAACCCAAGTCAGCTCGCATTCCTCTTCCTGCCTCCTACAAAAGCTTCGCTTCCTGAAAATCCCTCCCTCCATCCTTCTCTCTTCCTTCCCCTACACAGATCCTGTGTTGTCCCATTTAATCTGTGCCCCCCCCCAGATGATGATTTAATCCCCGTTAATCTGGATTATGTCCATAGCTCCTCTTGGCTCCCAGCCTCTGAGTTACTGAGTCATGTTCATCTTGCTGTATTGCCGAAACTTTTTTTTTTTTAATTAATAAATGTAATTAATAGTGAAATGTGCTGTGTGTTTCATCACGGGTGTGTCGGCCCGTGCAGCAGCTCGAGCCACCTGGCCCTGGGTCATCCTGCTAATTAGCTAATTGGTAATTAAGATGGGGGCTAAACTCAGAGCCCCCTGGCTGAACAGATTAAGGGTGATGTGTGAGACCCACTGGTGCGGGACTCCGTTTGCTGTCGGGTCGTGACATTTTGCTTTGGTCTTCAGACGGGTCCGGGTCAGAAGGTCACATGTAAGTCTCATTTCGGTCTTTATCCTCTTCCCTTCAAAAGACATCTGAATCTTCAGCCTCCCCCCCCCCACTACATGGCTGTGTAAGTGAGCAGAAGGTCGCTGGTTTAAATCCTGTAGTTGCCATAGTGATTTCATGGTTGGCCCCCTGAGCAGGGCCCTTGACCTTTAGTTGCCTCAGGGATTGCTTGACCCCGCTTTCTCAAATGTATGTCACTTTGGTTAGGAGAGACGGCTCCTGCTGGTTCTGTCTGACCCTTCCTGGTCTGGCTGACACTCCTTGTGCTGCCTGATAGGCTGCTGGGCCCTGTTTGTCCAGCAGTGGATGGCGTGTGAGTGGCTGGCATTTCATCCCGCGGCGCATGTTTGTTAATCAGGTGCAGAACAAAGGTGATGATGAGAGAATCCTATCGGCCTCTTTTGGTGGCCATGGCAGTGTGATGGAACCCTATAGACACCCATGAGCGCGGAAATCGCAGGATTAGACCCCACTGGTTACCATTCGTTATGTTTAGCTTCCGTCATGGCGGCTGTGGCACGGACACATCTTTAGCTTTCTGGGAGAAGGAGGATAGGAGGGGAAAATAGAGGCTGTGGTCTTGTTTTTATGTGTCCTAGTGCAGAGCTCCCTGGAGAGAAAGCGACAGGCTGAGCTCTGGTTATTTAGTGCTGGGTAGAGAGGGTCATAAAACAGATTGCGGGGACCTCACCCACTTGTTTCCCAAGCACCTCTTCACTTCTTCGGCTATGTGTGCTTACAGGACTCTATTTATTGACGTCCCGCCCCTTCTTCAAAGACCCCAGGTGCTGATTGGCCTGAACGATAGGGGCGGAGCAAGGCGGCACATTCCACAGGAGTGAGGCGGTATGGCAGGGTGAGGGGGCAAGCACAGTGCCTGGGTCAGTGTGACGTGAGCAGGGGGAGTTTAAGCTGTTTCTCCTCACAGAATTTCACAGTGCATATATGGGTTTCACTTTGGCTGCTGGCTGTCCATTTTGTTACATGATAAAATGTAATAAATTCAGTTAAACATGCCATAACCATTTGGAAGAACTATAGGTAATTCTGCGTAATTATTGTAAAATTATTGTGTTAGACTCTCAGACAATCCTGGTCAGTAATTCTGGAAAAAAAAATCAAGTAATGCTTTTCGAAATGAATTATATTAGTATTAATATTACATAAAAGATTGTACAGATATTACAATTCAGCTGTCATGACTAATAAAAATTACCATAAATAACTGAATCCTGCTTAAAATGCCTTTTTATGGCTTAACACTGTGCACAATTATAAATGTGCCGTTGTTTAGGTGCCATAAAAAGTTGACTAATGAATTCACTTTAAATTTACCTTTTTATATGGTGTGCGTTCCCAGAGGAAGGCCAGGAGATCCGTAAATCCGAGTAAGGGGTAATTAAACAGGCGCCAGGGTACTAACGATGTAAAACGCACTAATATCCCATGGAGTACAGTTAACCAGGCAGCTGCATCCTGGGTTAAACCACGCGTGGCCGTATCCTCCATCGACCGCTGAAGCAGATTAATTTCGACTGCGGAAGCTGGAGGCTTTTGTGGGCGGCTGAGGGAACCGGTTATTGTGTGTTTTTGTTTTCGCTTTTTAAATAACCGGACAGGTTTCTTAATTTAAACAGTACACAGAAACGAACACCTGATTCTTACTGATCTGTTGAGCAGATTCTCAGCTAAACAGGACAGGGTAAATCATTATTTACGTTCAGCAAGTTAAAATCTGGAGGATTTGAATCAGCGTGAAGGGTCCCCTAGCATGTTTGATTGGTGCTGTTACAGATAGGAACAAAGTTAGAATCTTCCAGAAGAAGGATAGTGGAGGATCTGCCATTTCTTGTAGGTGATGCGTAAGTTAATGGTGATCCATCCATCTTCTGTAACCCCTTCTGCTGTACAGGGTTGTGGGGGGGCTGCAGAGCCTATAAGCACAAAGCAGGGAACAACCCAGGATGGGGTGCCAACCCATCGCAGGGCACAAAGCAGGGAACAACCCAGGATGGGGGGCCAACCCATCGCAGGGCACAAAGCAGGGAACAACCCAGGATGGGGTGCCAACCCATCGCAGGGCACAAAGCAGGGAACAACCCAGGATGGGGGGCCAACCCATCGCAGGGCAAAAGTCACACACCTTTCAGTCCCACATGCACACCTACGGGCAGTTTGGTAATGCCAGTCAACCTCAGCATGTTTTTTGACTGGGGGGAGGGGGAGGAACAGAGTACCTGGAGGAAACCCCAAAATGACATGGGGAGAACGCGCAAAACTCCCCAGACAACGAACCACGGTGGAGCCTCAAACCTTGGTCCCAGAGGTGTGAGGCCACAGTGCTATGCACTGCGTCACCGTGTCGCCCCTAACAGTGATCCATTTCCATTTTATTTATTTAGGTTTTATCCAAAGTGATTTACAGTTGAGAAAACAGGGTCAGCCAGTTCCTGGAGCAGTTAGGGGCCTTTTCCCAGGGGCCCAACGCTGAAATTGCTTTACTTCCAATCATAGGTACACTGTTCTAACCAAGTGCCCAAGTGCCAATGGTCCGACAAAATTAGAAATAACCCTTCCTAATTCTTTTAAAACCAAAATAAACACTTAAAAACTATTTTACCATTGTATAGCTAAACCAAGAATGTGTGCTGAAACACTGAGAACATTTTACACCATTTAGGTGTAAAAAATTTAGGGCTTTTATTAAGCCAGCGGTCCGTTTGTCATTTCCGTTCCCCCATGTGCCTCTGAATGGTACCTTCAGCCCATGTGAAATCGCTTCATTAGAATGACTACCTCACCTCCATGGGTACCGTCCTCCACGGAGCTCGGTCCGGCCTGGAAAAGGAGCCACCCACACGTGCGGATAGGAGGACAATCTCGTCCCAGAGAGAGAGCTGCATGCCGACTCCGTAGAGTTTCCAGAAAGACGGCTCCCTCCCCCGCTGCCGCCGGGTGGCTGGGCAGGCGCCCAGATCGGCGCGAATCCACAAGCCACGCTTCTTAAGATAACTCTGAGTTTTTGGATGCCTGTATTTTATTATTAATATTATTTTTTTAAAGGTTACCATTTGTAGCATAGCATTCCTGGAGGTATTATGTCGACAAGTTTGGCTTAAGATGCGTGGAGAGTCTCGCAGCAGAGTAAGCAAAAGAGGTTTTTGGCGCGGACCTGAATGTGTGATGCCTGTCTGAGTGAGGGCACCCCTCTCCTTTCCTCTGTGTCATCGGGAAGATCAAAGGATGATGTGCAGCTCTTCTCCTCTTCGTTGTGTTATGGATAGCAAACATCGATGAGCGTGTGGTGGAACAACAACGGGCTTATGAGGGTGGAGAGACTTGACGCGATGGCGATGTCTCCTCATTTAGCCGCCATGTTGGTTTGGCCCGTAAAGCCTCCCCCGTGGTCACCATCATGGCACCAGTCGCCTAATGTGTTGCCGAATGTGGACTGGCTGCTGTTTTCAGCATATTTATTTCTTTGCTAAAATGGAAAAGGGGGTGGGGTGTGGTTTAATATGGATCCCCCTGTTTGCTAATCAGGGCCCTGATACCTAGCACCCTGCCCCCCCCCCCCACCATTCTGGAAAGGTCACAGTGGTCAGTCTTTGCATGGCTGGTAAGTTTGGTTTGAATCCTGTCCTCATAAATCCGTTCCTCTGTGCCAGGGTCACCTTAGCACCCACATCTAAACCCGCGGCTGGATTGGAATATACTGCGCTCAGCAGGTGGGGTGCGACTCTGTGGGTTAGGAGGCTGTGCCTCTGGTCGGAAGGTTGTTGGTTTGAATCCCTGGCTGGGCAGAGTGGCTTCACTATTGTGTCATTGAGCAAAGCCATTCACCTCTAGTTGATGCTGGGACTTATCGGTCTTCTCAGTTGTACATTGTTTTATGTTGAAGCTTCTGCTAGATAAATATTGATAGATCATTTTAAAGTTCCTGTGATGTGTTTTAAGACATTTTCCAGTGCTACATAGTGAGCTTCTTGTGTGATTTCCAACCTTTTAGCCACTGGGCCAAATCTTTAGCCATCATGTCCTGTGTTTCAATATGGCGCTTCAGTGGATTGTTGTTTCCAGAAGCAAATCAGGCATGAGGGTAGCAGAGCAGAGCTGTTTCTGTGACAGCTGCCCGTCAAACAGCTGAGATGCCAGGCCTGTCAATGGGGGGGGGGGGGGGGGGGGGGGGGGGGGGGGGGGGGGGGGGGGGGGGGGG
>JAODKF010000036.1:305225-317762 GCA_026779585.1 Mormyrus proboscirostris | reverse complement strand
CCAGCCCCCTCTGCCATGTGACCCATCAAGAGGATGAAGAGAACGGCTGATTACCGCAGGCAAGGCGAAAAAGGAGGAAGACGTACTACTTATGACATTCTAGTTTTCATCCGCTCACGATTTTTACGCGGAGGCTAAATCTCTGCAGCTGCAGTCTCACGGCTGAGTTGTCCAAGGCCCATGAAATATTGAAGGCCTCGGAGCAGCAGAGCGGAGCTCAGAGAGCAGCTCGTGTCCGAAGCGCGGCCCCCGATTCTCATCCGCACCAACAGCGCCGCACCGCTGAAGTAAAGCGCTGATAAAAATTTCATTGAAATGAGCCAAGGATATTGTTAGCATTCTCTGCAGCATCCGTATGAAAAGTTAATCCGAGTTAATGGAAGGGATATGAAAGGCTTTCTCGATTCAAACGTGTGCAGTAAATATTTTATACATTGTTGTCAGGAAAGTGATTCCACTCCGAGTTTCATTCTTCTCAGAATGGAGTCAAGTTGAGCAGGAGCGTGAAAAAAAGGAAAGAAAAGGCGTCTTTTTGAACTTTTGGCGCTGGCAGCTTCGCTAGAGCGAACCTGTCGATATAATGAAGCGGACGGCTCGTTCCCAGAAGCGCAGCGGGCCGGGCAATGAATACGGCCGCTCCGAGTTCGGCTTAACGCCGCCGAGTCCGGTCCGAAAGGGTCGAGGAAGCCCTACGGTGAAGCCGCTCCTGGCTAAACCTTGGCATTTGGCTTGACAGTTCCTAAAAGCGTCTTTGTGAGAGAGAACAAAGCAAATCGCCCACGTAACAGCAAATCGGACGAACCTGCAGATTAGCGCTGAAAGCCTCCCTCGCCCGCCCGTCGAATGCAGATGCGCTCAGCTTGGCTGCGCCTCACGGTGGAGATTCGCAGTGATGGGCCCCCGCCCCTGTCCCGCACGCTGCTAAACCACGGAACTGGCTGATGTAGTTGTCTGAGATTCTGGGCCGTTCTTCTACATTTACACGGCAGGAAAAAGACCTTAGTTAGAATCAACGCGCTCCCATGGTGAGAGCGGGATCTGTGCCCTGGGTGTTTCCTCCAGCTCATCGGTGCCTCCTAGAGGGCATGGGTGGAGTTGCGATCTGACCACATTCCCCTCAGCCGTGAAATACGCTACACTCCAAAGGGGTGTGTGGCTCTGTGGTTTAGGAGCCTGTGCCTGCGAGCAGAAGGTTGCCAGTTCAAATCCCAAGGTCAACAGTGTGGTTTCGCTTTTGGGGCCCAGAGCAACGTCCTTACCCGCCATTTTATTGAGGGGCTATCTGACCGTGCTTTCTCAAAAATGCTTCTTGCTTTGGATACAAGCATCCACTCAATAAATAAAATGTAAACAAAACATGGGGTATGAAAATGTTTCTTGTCTTTCCTTCCCATCACGAGCTGGATTGCATGTGTAATATTAATGTTACAACGCAGTGGTCCAGCATACCTGCAGGGGGAGCACTAGCGGAAGTTACACATGATGCTCCTATATCACGTCCTACCTGAGGATCGCATTGCTGGATGGCCTGCCAGCGCTCTCGGTTCCTTGCACTGAGGTCGTGAAATTACTGGAGGGAGACCCAATCACCCCATGGGGCGCTGAGGAGAGCATAGCGGTAACCGGCAATCTCTCTGAAGGCTGGACCAGCTGCTCCTCGGAATTTCTGCAACTTGAATTGATACCAGGCCAGGGATTTAGCATTAAATACAGAGCAGGAAGGCGCAGAAACAGCACCTCTGTGTTCAGGAGGGCTTTGCTTGTTAACACCCTGTATCATAAGAGTTTTACGCGGGCCTTGAAGCCATCCCGTCCCCTGTCAATCGTTCTTCCGTTGGATATTCGTCTCTTGCCCACAGAGCCACGGTTACAGTCTTCTGCAGCGACGCGCGCTCCTTGTCACGCCGTAATGTCGGGATCATCGCTGTAGGCGCTAATGCTTCATCGTGACGGTACCGTTTTTAGCAGCAGAATTCCTCGGCCCGCCTCGGCGGAGCCCGACAGGCGTGCCGGGGCTCGGGAGGCTCCTCTGGGCGCCTGCAGCCCTCCTGCTTTCCTTTTCCAGTGTTTTCCCTCTAACTGTCGCTGTGCTACGATGATGCCTTTCACTTTTCAGCCATCAGGTTATTTATAAGCATGCTTTTCTTCTTAATTGGGTTCCTGGATGTATCAAAAATACCCAGCCTTAAATAAAGATCCTGGATATGCCAGGACGCTCCACACTCTGCCCGTTTCCGACATTCATCGCCGGCGTTGTGTCATAGTGTCAAACCAATTAGCTGTCATTGCTAATGCTAATCGCGTGATAATAATAAGGCTAAATATATGAGCATTTCACTATTCAAACTTGTAACTCAACATTCAGAGGTGCAGTGGTGGGTATTTGCAGGTATATGTTGTGTATTCACCTCTAAAAAATGTGAAAAAAACATAAAAAAAAAATGTATACCCACCAAAAAATGATCAGAGATGCACATGAGTCACAGTAGAAGTGTGTATACCGTCTGACAATATACCCACCTTTTATGACACCACTGACAGCTGTTGTTGCTAATGCCTTTGTCATTGCTAATGCTATCGCTAATCACTTGATTATAAAATGTTATATAAGTATGTTTACCTATTGACACTTTCTTTATAAATGTCCCTCTTTTGTTTTATCGTACAGCCCCCGGCAATAGGGCCCAAGCTCCTGTGTCCAACATTTATCGCCGGCATCGTTGTTATTGTATCAAACCTAATAATTAGCCGCAGTTGCTAATGCTATTGCTAATTGCATGGTTATAATGTGGTTAATGATATCGACTGTTCACTGTTCAGACTTTCTTTATCAACATGCCTTTTGTTTTACCGTGTGCTTCCCTGTGACGGGACCCAGACTTTCGGGTGTTATCCCCTGTATTTTCTCTGCGTGGCTCGCTGGTTTTGGGCCTCTCCTACGCCGCGTGCGCTCATTTGGCCCAGGCGCTAATTGGTGTTTTCTGTCTCCGTTTCACGCGCTCCTTTACACGTCTGGATCCACCTGGGCCCGTTTGGCATCCCGTCGAGTCGCATGCGGGAAAAAGAGGCACCTGATGAAGCGCCCGCATGTTTAATTAGGCTCGGGGCCCCTCCCTTCCTCGTTAACTCACGCCTGAGAGATGCCACGAGCCGCCAGTACTTGCCATTACAGCAGACGTATTAATATTTAACACGCTCTGTTTAGCGCTCTTGCTATTCGGGCTGAGCGAACGTCGGCTGCATGTGTTTTTATATGGCGGAGCTTGTGTGAAGACGTGTTAGAGAGCTTTAATATGTGTTACACTAAGGAATTTCAATGGGGACCAAACCGGCGACAGAGTTCAGAGAATTCATTCCATCCAAGCCAGTCTGGGCCATAAGACAAGTGTAGATTCGATCCAGTTAAACAGCCTTGGGCTGAATTTCAAATTCTGTAGGTTAGAGGTACACAGACACACAGACAAAGACACACACACAGGTTTATAATTATATCTTTGTGGGGACTCTCCTTTCATTTCTGTGGGGAAAACGCTAATCCCAACATGACGTCCTTAACCCCCACCCAGCCCTAACAGCCTTAACCGTAACCGTAAGTAACCAAACAAAATACGAGACTTTTGGCATTTTTAATTTTTTATTGCATTCACAGATCTTTGAGTGGATCTGAGGGGGTACCCACATCGTCGAAAAAACAGACATTTGTTCCCCACAATGTAATATAAACATTATAAACATTATCCACACACACAAAATTAATCATTATACCTCATGTTGGCCTAAGAGATCATTATATTTCAATTTGTACAAACACCTGCTTTTATAATTCAGAAGGCAGGCAGTCGCTTGGTTTTGAGGTCTGGAGACTGAAGATGGAGACGGACAGGATGCAGACGAAGCTGTGTAAACAGCCGTAGACAGAAGACGCGGAGTGTGGGCCATTCTCCGCGGCCAAGCCACGTTCCTTACGCATCACGGTGCGTGATTAGGGCGTGCGTTTTCTTAGCATGGGAAAGGTCAAAATAATTCATCAAAACGGCATACATTATACATTATACGTGTGATTTATCGCGCGCCTGTGTCGTGAGACGCCCAGCATTATTTTTCTCTGCTCACGGCCGACCGTGATGAAAACGGCACGGGTGTTGCCTTTGCGGACGCGGCGCATTTCGGCCTGATCGCCGGAACGCGGCCTGACTGGCGGCACTCGTGGGAACTGCGGTTCCACACGCATTGTTTGTTTTTCTGCAGAGCCGGGGGCTTGCAGGAGTCGCCGGGTGTCATCTGATGCAACGTCCTGTAACACCCCCCCCGAACTTGTGCGGCGCTGGGTTGCATTTGCCACATGGGGGCCTCATCTGCTACCTGCCCTTGTCCTCGCCAAAATCCTCACACCCCCCTCATTCCCGTCCCCTCCGCTTTGCTTCGAGGGCCTAACTGGAGATAGCTTAGCCCTTTTGCGCTCAAGGACAGATCCGTTTTGTTTCAGGCTTTCTGCCGAGTTTTCCGTCTGCTTGCGGTGGGCTGGGTCTTGCGGTGCAGACTGGTGCCCGGTCGGGAGACCTTTCCTCAAGGCGCCTGTCTGCATGGCAAGCGGCGGTTTCCGTCGCGAAGTGTGTGGATTCTCGCGGCGGATGATGTCAGAAAGATGCGTTGGCTCCGGATGCGACGCCCTTTGCTCCAAAGGCAGGCGTGACTCCCCTCGTCCGTGCCGCTAATTAGGATGAATTATTTATACGCTCTGATTCAGACAGACTCCCTGCATTCGGGCCCTTGTCGTTTCCTGGCTGCTTTTGCACATGAAAGACATTGTTATTATACTAGCAAAAGTATCAAATCGAAGGCCAGATTGACTGGAAGACTTCACATTTTTAGCACTTTGATTTTTTTTTGTTTCCGTCATGTTAGGTAGATAAATAGCTGATTCATTGCTGAAGGGAGATTTCCAGAATAAATAAGCGACACCAAGGTGGCTGCAAGTAAATGAAATGATGCGTGAGACAATGTCAGAGCTGTAGAATTAATTCACGTTCCACCCTATAGCCAGATGCGGGTGTCAGGGCATCACTACCTGTTCATCAACCAAGCTCCGCCCTCCTCGTTTGAAGCGGGGATTTAGGTTTGCTGCAAACAGCCGACCGTGGGAACACCGTCCCTGTCACCTCTAATGAGTATCAACACCGCCGGTTCAGGCAGGGGGCTCATCCCAGTGCCCGGCGATGTCATCCAGGGGCCATCTTGAGTTAAAGGAGGCCCAGGCCATGCTGCTCAACTTAAACCCGTTAGCTATGCTCACCAAAAACGGCAGGAGTGTAGCTTCACCGGGAGGCTCCGTTCTGACAGTGGCCACTCTCTCATCTTCCTTAGTATGGCAGCAAAGGATTGTGGGAAAGCGGGACAGCGTATGTGTTTATAGGCATCATGTGCTTGGGGGATCCCTCTACCCGTATTCCCGCAGACGCGAGCCGTGCCGCGCTTCCATAATTTTTTGTGATCTTCGTCATGTTCGTAACAAAGCTCAGTGGAGCCAGATTCCCTCTTTCTTTTTTTTTTTTTTCTTTTTTTAAATAATCCCGGGGTCCCTTTAAATTCACGATGCTGCTTATGGGCACAGGCAAAATAATAGTGGATGAAGGAAAAAAGCTTTATTTAAATGTCAGTATCTCCCCCCCTCCCATCTCTCTAGCTTATGCAAATATGTGTGAGGTGCCAAACTGGGGGGTGTGGCCTCTCCCAGGACCCTGCCAACATGCAAGACAAAAGTAATTAAGGTCAGTTTTTTTATTTCTGCGGCGCTGAATTCCAATGAGGCCACTATGTGGGTCTGGGCTGCGCTCTTCATCAGAGGTGCTCTTCTTTACTTCTGTTTGCACTTTTAAAGTCGGACGTTTAAGCGCGGTGCCTGCATCGAAGCCCAGTATCTCATTTAATTTGTTTGATCTGGAAGACATCAAGGGAATAATGCCAACCCCCCCCGCAAGAAAGTCGGAGGGGGGGAGGTTGTGAAACGCAACTTCACATTAAAACTCATTGTTGTTGTTTTTTTTTTAAAGTCAGTCAAGTTTAATCCCGTGTCACTTAACGGCCATGCAGTACCAGCGGCTGTACCAGGGGGCGCCCAAGTACGGGAGCAGCCTTGAAGTTCTCGGAAGGAGGGGCTGACCGGTCAAGACTGATCTTAACCAAGCCCATTATTGTAACCGCCTGTCAGGATTACTCCCCTCCCTCACACCCTACCAACACGTTAATAAACAAGCAGGCTAGCAAGCAGCCAATGAAGTTCTAGCCTGTGATAAGAGGGGGGTGGCTCTGAGAGGTGAGCTCCCTGTTCCTGGCCCCGCGTGCTAGCATCACTATCATCTGACACCTGTCACCATCTGGTGCCTGATGGGCCCCCACCATCATTACTTCACCGCTTATTTGCTTAGAACTATTTGGGGCACCAGACATGGGTCACCCCGGGGCACGGAGAAGCTACCTCACTGCTAGCATAACAACCTCACACCCCGCTTGTCATCTTGCCCTTGTTTGCTTCATTAGAATCCACTAGAATATCTGTTTTCCTATATACATCCCCTCAAACCAGGTGCTCCAGATGGAAGCCACGACGGCAGAAGAACCTCAACAGATTGTAAACTTCCTAAAGTGGAAAGTCAAAATAACGACTGGGCCCCGTCTCCCCGACCGCGCGCCCGCGCCCGAGAGCTTCTCCAGCGGCTCTGTGACTTTGCAGCAAAATAATTGCTAATCTGAGTAGATGTAGCAGATTCGTGCCCGGGGATGGGGGGGGGGGGGGAGTTCAGGGATCCTTATCCTGTGTGAATATCCAGGCGAGCACCAAATACAGACCGGAGAGGGAGAAAAAAAACCGCCAGCCTTCGTTTTGTTTTGAAGTCAGGTCTTAACGAGCCTTAGCCAAAGGTATGGCGGCGATTTGGGAGCTAAATATAACCAGCTGATTAAACCTCACCAGCTCGGCCGTCTCCCTCGGAATTCCCCATCCGAGGATCATCAGCTCACTTCGGACTGTTTAACTCATCATGAAGCCGTCCGTAATACCGCTGAACTGGGCTTGCCGTGTCGAACACGACTGCGGCTCCAATAAAATAGAACCATCACTCTCGTACAAAACAAAGAAATCCGGGCTGGGAGCCTCTTTTGATACAGGTAACCATAGTAATGAGTCCATATCGAGATCTTCTGAGAGCTTGTTATGCGTCGTGTCAGTGATGTGATCCGCTGTGGCCCCGGTTCATCTGTCAAACTGGGTTTTTTTCTGTCATGAAATAATGACCCACGGTAGAGTGCAGAGGCAGGTAAAAAAGGGCGGGGGGGCCTTTATGGGGGCTGCTCTACAGCATCGCTCAGCGGGAAGGGTCCGCTGTGTCCCTCACCATGGAAATGTGCTGAACCACGCCAGGTTCCCCTGCTACAAAGGCAGTGCTGCACAATGAGGCGGGGGGACCGCCCCTGCCTCCATGAGGTAATGTTTCGGGCGGGTGGTCTTTCTGCGGAGGTAATTAACTCGGGATTTCCCGGCAAATCGCAAGGCCACCACCGGCCCCTCGACAATGGCGCCCCTTGAACGCCGCGCGGATGTGCCCCCTCCGGCCCCCCCCGGCCCCTTGTGGACTCTGTTTTTTAGGGACCCCGGTGACGTGCCCCTGCCGTGCGGTCAATGGCCACTTTGACGGGATTCCGTCTTGCGTGGGAGACCCCCGTGCCGGACATTGTGCCCTCCGGTAATCGGGGACCCGCCCATAGGAAGCCCAAGAGTGCTGACAAAAGCAAACCCCCCCCACCACCTCATAAGAATGGGCTTCAGTGATCTGGTGATGTCACTTTCAGGAATACCCCATGGTTACTAAATAATGGGGTTTTTAGCCAGATTCTGCTTCTTAGCCCAGAAAAGCCGACCGTGGGGGAGGTCACCGCGGATGTCTGCGCGGGGAGTTACGCGGCCTCGCCTCAGACGGTCACTTATTGTAATAATCTTACATTTTGTGTATTTTTCTGCTCTCCTTCTATTCCGAACAAAAGCTGAAAATCTGTGCTTCTGACCCAGTAGTTTCTTGATAACCAAATGAAAACAGATCATATCTAGGGATCTCTATTGACATGCGATTTTATACTTAACTAAGAACTAAGGAGCTGGGGGCTATTCACATTTTTGGCTCCTGGCAGGGTCCCCTTCAAGTTTTATGATGTCACCAGTGAGGGGGGCTTGACTATTTTACGATGGTGCCCTTGGTCAGTAACACATAGAAGGCATCATCCTTGCGTTTTGTCAAGTTCTACGTCAAGTTTCTGCGGATCTACGCCGGGGCCAGAGACCCCAGGCCGTAAAGTTGGGCCCTGTTTCGCAGTCGAACTACAGCTGCTCAAATTTGATAATTCGAAGTAAGGAATCGTTAACATGATCGCTTTGACCATGAGGCGGCCTTATTTGTACCTTCCCAAGGTTTGTGCCTGTGGCGGAATTGGCTGACGGATGGAAAAAGCCGCCCAGGAAAGCATTAGGAATCAACCCGCGTGCTCCATCCTCTGGTTATCGCTTTGTGCTTATTATGGGATGGAGGCAGTAGTCATGGACACCGGCCCCCATGACGAGTGTGTACTTATTGTCACGTCAATCTGTATTCAGTCCTTAAATGGAGATCCATTACCATATTTATTTATGAAGGCATTTTTCCCATGAAGACCTACTAATAAAACTTACAGAGGCCCTACACCGTCTGTCCAGATGTGTTTTGCTCTTAGTGTTGCTTGTAATTTGCCCAAACTGCACCCCCCCCTCCCCCCGGCTTCGGTGCAGATGTTTTTGAAGACATGCGGCATTAAATATGTTTATAAATAGTTATCAGAAATTTTCAGAGTATAAATAAATCTGTGAGCATAAACGTTAGGCAGCCCGAAGGAGGCAAGGGCTCCGGACGCAGATTAATTCTTATATATATATGAGTCAGATGCGAAGCTGAGAGCTGCTGTGTTTTTCCTGCCATTTTAAACAATATTTGGAGTGAAACTATCAAGCTGGTTTTTACGGATGTCATCTGGGAGCCAGTTTGGGGCCCCCGTTAGCAGGAAGCCGCTGACAGTTCAGCAGGTGAGGGGACTTGAAAGGGGTCCACCCGGGTGCAGACGGCTGTCACCGCGCGCGCACGGCTCCCCGCCGATCCTCCCGGCCGCTCCCTCTCTCTATCCCTCTCTTTCTCTCTCTCTCCCCTTCTCTCTCACGCGTTCCCTGCTATAATTGACCCAGGGATTTTTTTTTTCCCGCTGATTCTTCCAGCCTGATGTATCCTGAAATTGTGCCGTCTTGTGCAACTGAGAAGCTGCTTGAGAGATGGGAAGGTTCTCATTATTCGGGCAAAATGGCAGCACGTAAGGTACGCGGCGTGCCTCCAGGGGGCCTCGCGGGGGCCCCCTCCCGAGCAGCAGGGCCGTCCGGGAAGCAGCCGGGGGGCCGGGAAGGCCCCCAAACTCGTGCCCTCCATTGCCGTTGGCTCAGGCCTCGTAAGACGCTTCAAGTAAACGTGACATCCAGGCACCGTGCTCACAGTCTTGCGGGAGGGTCCACAGTCACAGAACCACGCACCGGCCTTCCGTAATCTCCTCTGAGATTAGAGGGGTTAAGGTTTTCTCGCCCGTTTTAATGACTCCTCATGTGCGTATGGGAAATTAATTAATATTCCTTAGAGTCGACACATAGGAACTCATTAATCGATAAGTGTCGGTTTCTCATGGTTACGGAAATGAGCCACGCCGGGTAATGAGTCACGAACTCCGCCTCCCCAGCCCAAGTACCTGCCGCTTCAAATACTTGACATTTACCTCTTTGTTTACAGTTCAGATGCTTCCCAGGTTCTTTTACAGCGTTGTTTAACTTCAGCCTCACTAGGTAGATTATCTCGTACTTTTGGAGCAGATTATACATGTCACGTTAATGTGATTCTGATTTGAGTTACAGCACTGTGCCAGACCGGTGACATCGGCGCTCGACACGTAAGCTTACCATGTTCATGCACGCGGAGGCAGGCGAACGCAGGGGTTTGTCCTCCACACGCGGCTGGACTGAACTCCAGTAAGCTGTTATCAAACAAAGAATTTGATATTTCTGAAGTCTTTTTTTCCCCCTTTCCCTCCTCCCCCATCGCCGTGGAAACTTAGGCAGGATCCGACCAGCTGATGCAAAGGCCTCTCACCAAATAAGCAGTTAATATTTAATGCAACCTCGATCGTTCCTTTACCCGAGCCTTAAAAAATGTGCTGTCTGTGTTCTCTGTTGGCATGTCGAGATGAAGATTCGAAGCAGAGGTTCGCTGATATGATGTCGTCCTGCGGTAAAATTTCTCCACCGCGGATGAACGGCTGGCACGAGCACTGACCGACATGTCACTTTCACCCAGCAGGGGGCAGTGTGGAGGTCAACCTCTGAACATCTGACCTCCCAGCGCTACCAGGTGATGACCCCGCTGGAGATGGGCTGGGTTAAAAACAGAGTGGAAAATCCCAGCAGAGTCAGGCCTGGGATGACGCCGTGGGACTGGGGCCACTTCGGGGGGCCTCAACAGGGCTGGCGACTTGCACAGGTTTCAGGAAACCTCTCTGGTGACGCTGAGCGCTGTTTTGACTCGTGTCGGAGCCCATCACCTGCCAGAAGATTCCACCGCCTCGCTGAAGGCTGTCAGGGCTCAGCCAGCGTCCATTATACCTGCATCTGGGAAATCCTTCGCCAGTGTGCTGCGTTGTTATGCTCTTTTCGCAAAAGCACAGTGCTAAATGAGACTCTTTTAATGGCTCTCGTTACACCAATGCAAAATTTTACCAGACTGGGACCAACTGGTGCCAGTTCTGCTTGCATCCAACTACCCTTCCTCTAGAGGGCAGTGTATCTGAGAGGTACTTGCCTGCAGAATGACATGACACAGGATCTTCATCAACTTACAGCACCGTTCTCCACACACAAAGAAATCCTTGCTTAATCAGTCCGCAAGTTAATTTTTTATAATATGTATATTATACCAGGTTGTTTTTCCATCGTGCTCTGTTGTGCTGCAGATCCAAAGCTGACAATGGGATAAATGCTGTCAAGATGCGATGCACGCAGACGGGACCTGAAGTGCGAAAGAATGAACGGCGTTTATTAATAACCGTGCTCCGGCTAATTATAGATTGAGTTGTAGTTCTGTAGGGTATATGGAAGTCATTCCCCCACAGCTGATACGAGGCAAATTGGGCATAACATATAGATAAGGGATCTGACTGCTAATGAGATGCGGAATGCGACAGTATGCGGCTTCCCACCCGCAATTAATGCCTTTATGGTCAGATTAATTGGCGTGTGTGGGTAGGACTCGTCTGAGAATAAATCACACCAGAACAACACTAAATTCACCAGGCCTGCTGTACAGGAACGGGGCTGAGGGGGCACGGTTTTAAATAATAAGCTGTCAGTTTTTATTTCGCTAAAGAAGTTCTAATACTAACGGCTTCGTAAACATCAATATCTCGATGTCCTCTCCGACACGGAAATCCTTGGGGTGGTTTTAATTGGCTGTTTAACAGGATGTTTACGCATCTTTACTCTCCAGTTTGTTCATTTTTGTCCCTCCCTGCCCAGTGAATATATCTCTTTTTCATTCTATTTTATTTTATTTTATTTTATTTATTTCTGCTCAATTAGCTACCTCGGGGGAGCAATTTTCCATGTGTTTTTCGTTTATTACTTAATAAATGATGATATTTTAAATTTGAACAGTTTGCTGCCTGTTAGGATGACCATATGTCGGAAACAAACTATCCCAGAACGTACGGCAAATGTAAGGTGCGGATTTGAAGCATGGCAGTATGAATATTTCATTCGCCGACATTTACGTTATTACGCTGTTAGCGGCTTGGTGCTTGTTCGCTCGCGTGGCCCAGCTGGAGTCGACTGCTTCTCTTACTGTTTACCTCCCTCTCTTATTTTCACTTTTTATGTTTCTCTGCCTGGACGTCCCTGCGCTGGATGAGAGCGTCTGCTGTCTGAGTGGCTGTAAATATAAATCAAAGACAGACGGATCTGGTACCTGGATCTGGTGCCCACATCCATGACGGCTGGGAGATGTGAGGTTCCCTCAGAGCTCTGTGCTTTTGCCCCACGTGCTGATAATGCTTATGTACACTGTTTGGGCTCTGAGTCCTACAGATGCTCTCGCCTTCTGCCATTGGAACATACAGCACTGCCTCTTGTAAAGGCACGCGCGTTCTGGACGGACTTTGAATGTAAAAACGCCATTCGCACGGCATCCATTTTACACTCTGTCTAGCGCAGCGACTCACTGTCTTGCAGGTTTCTTATTTATTTTTTATCGTTTTATGTTTATTCTATTACTGATCTCTTTCCTTCCTTCCTGCCATCCCCTTCCTGTGCACACATCAGCACGTTACATGAAGCACAGATGGGAACTGACATTATTCTTTGTTCTCTTTTTACTTACATTAATTTGCTGTGTTTCTTTCTATGCTGCGCATGCACCTGCGTTCCCCCCCCCCCGC
>JAODKF010000036.1:293944-304477 GCA_026779585.1 Mormyrus proboscirostris | reverse complement strand
ACCTGCGTTACCACCCCACCCCCCCCCACACACACAGGCACCAGCCCCGAAGTTCATGGTGGGTTCATTCCATAAATTATAAGGCCGGTCAGTCACCTCTGCCCGCATGGGAACATTAACAGGCTGGGGAGGCGGCGCTCAGCCCTGTCATCCAATGGCTGAGTGTCCAGTTGGCTGAGGTGGCAAATGTGCGGTCGGCTGCCAGATTGGGGGAGATGACTTGATGTGTTCAGAGAAACTTTTCCATTACTACTTGGGGGGGAGGGGAGTGACTTGTATGGCGATGACTAACGACAAGTGTAAAGGCCCTCATTTCTTCAGAAGGCCGCCTCACTTTCAGATGAAATGACCCGCCCCCCCCTCGGTGACATGTTGAGAGAGGCGGCCCTGCAGGGTGACCCGCTGTGCCTTTGGGGTTCCTCACCACAGACCCCCCGGGGAAGCTGCCCTCATCCTCCTTTTGTTTGTTTAATTGCCTCTGATTTCCAGATAGGACTCTAATACGGGCAGCTGTATGACTGTCGCTCTCCACAGTACATCTCCGATACATGGGGCATCTCCACCTTTGCCCCCCTACAAAGGAAATTGATGATCATTTCACTTCCTCTGCAATACAGGTAATTGGGGGGGCCTACGCGACCCCCCATTTTGCCTTTGCTCGACCCAGCCATGTATATAATATACACTGTATGGACAAAAGTATTGGCAGCCCTGGCCATTACACCCATAGGAACTTGTATGACGCCCCATTCTAATTCCACTGGCATCAATGTGGAGTTGGACCCCCCTTTGTAGCTATAACAGCTGCCACTCCCCTGGGTGAGGCTTCCCACCACATTTTGCAGTGTGTCTCTGGGAATTTTCATTCATTCATCCACAGGAGCATTTGTGAGGTCAGGAACTGATGTTGGATGTGAAAGCCTGGCTCACAATTTCCTTTCTAGTTCATCCCAAACGTGTTTGATGGGATTGAGGTCTGGGCTCTGTGTGGGCCAGTCAAGTTCTTCCACATCAAACTTACCCAACTCTGTCATTGGGCCCCATTCACCAATATTTTCTTAAGAATTCTCTTAAATTTGTTCCTACGAAATTTAAGAACAACCTACGTCGGATTCATGACGTGTTCTTAAGTAGCAGAATTGTTCGCACCTTTGTTCTTAAGGATGGTGAATCCCACATCTTCCTAAGTGAAAGCGCGCGCCAGTTTGTCCTAATTAGCATAGGGAAACGCCCTGCAATTTCCCATAAAAGGGCATGAGACTGTAGGGCCGCGTGCAAGGAATGGCGAAGAGACGCGCTGGCTGTGAGCCGCTTGGTGCTAAGAGGAAAAAAACATCAGTAATGCAGAAGTAGAAGTATTAATACAGTAAAATCCCGTTATAGTGGACTCACTTATGACAAAATATCCTGTATAACGGACAAGGTCCGCTGCGCCTTTAAGAACATGCAGAAAAAATATCAGATATAGCGGACTAGCATATAACGGAATTTCGCTTATAACGGACAAACAATTTAGTCCCCACGGCCGCTTTTAGCTGTAGTTTAGTTCGGTTATAATGGACATGCAGGCTCCGCCGGTGATATCCAGCTCAGATACGTAGTCTGGATCATGAATAGTCACACATCTGGTCAGGTAAAGTTGGATTACTACATGTACAATATAATAATCTGTACCACAAGTGTGTCTGCTGGGGTGTGGCATGAGTAAATAGTGTCCTGTAGTTGTGTTCTGGGCATACAGCAACTCTGGATTAACCGACTTTGGATGTAACGGGACTGTTTTCCAAGTCCCTTGAAGTCCGTTAACTGGATTTTACTGTACAGGAGGTAAATGCAAATAGACACATGCTATTTAGTAGGGGATATAACCAGTGGATATAACGCCCCTAAGAAAGCTGATACATGTAAAGATATCACCTTCTCTGTGAACGCTGTGTGCCAGATAAATGTAAATGATCTTAAAACATGCGTTCCCTTCTCAGAGCACGATTTTAATAGAAGTAATAGAAATGCCATTTTGATAGCAAGGCCAATGCGCAGAAACAGGCCTATTTATAATCGCCGTTACTACCATGAAAATAATTTTTACACTTTAAAATTATTCTTTACATTTTCTTTTATAAATTATTCAAATACTATCATTTTATGAACTGTAGAATGAACAAAACTGCTGTGACCGATTATTTTGAACAAACTATCATTCCTCAAACGTGCGTACGAATGGTCTTGAGTGTGCGCAGATTCTGTTCTTAGCTAAGAACAAATTCAGATAAGAAAACACTGGTGAATGTCAGGAGCTTAATAAAGTGCGTATGTGGGGTTCAAGAACAAATTTGTTCATAAGAAAGGTTGGTGAATTTGGCCCATTGTTCCTAAATGCTTCCACTTTGCTATTATACCACTTACAGTTGGCTGTGGAATTTCTAGCAGAGGAGACATTTCACATTTAACTCATGGGCTGGTGCATTTAAGTGACTTATTGCAAAGGTGGCATCCTATGGCAGTACCACGCTTGAATTCCCTGAGCTCATCAGAACGACCCATTCTTCCACATAATGCCGACATTTCATGGCCGCTTCTCTCCTGCATGCCAACGTGAAATTTTTAAGGGGCAGAAGAAAGGAAATCTATCTATCTATCTATCTATCTATCTATCTATCTATCCTCTGACTATTTACCCGGAGCCCATGCCAGACCCAGCACGGGTCACATGCTCGCAGGTCTTGTTTGGTTTGTATTTCCCAGGGGGCTGTAATGTGACTTTTCCACTCAATAATCATCCAGTGTGGGACTCAGGCCTGTTGACCAGCCTCATTCATTCTACACATCAAACCCATATTAATTAGCCAGCAAGATGTATATTTATGTAATTGATCTAATCCCTGGCAGTCAGTAATTAGGTTTAGTTCAATTAGTCCGATAAATTTATGTACTCTCTGTGTATATTTGCAGATAATTATGATAATTGTAGTTTGTGAGGCTTGAGATCTCAGCGTGACGATGGTCTCAGGCTCCGAGTTCCAGTGGTGGGCAGGGAAGCGGATGTGAGCGGTAATTAGGCTCCCGGTTCTCCGCGGCCGCGCCGGGTCCCATCCCGCCAAACGGGAAGCGGTCGCCTCTCCCCATTATTTATTTCTCTGTCACCGGGTTGGGGGGCTGGCTGGCTGCATGTGTTTCTTTCCTGGGAGATCACACTCCTCGAGAGGTGGGTGACACCCCTCCCATCGGGGGGAGGACCTTCCTGGCTTTGTGTGGCACAGCCAAACCTCCCCACTGGGTGCAGCCCTCCATCACGCGTCATCATTTCAGCATCGAACCCGGCTCCGGTTGTGGCGGGAAGTGGAGCGGTGTGGACATGAAACTTTAGTCTGCCTGATGGAGGGCAGCCGAGGACGGTTCCGGAAGCAGTACGGCAAAACGGCACTTATTCATTAAGTCAATACAAGGCACAAGTAGCCGATTGCCGATACAGAGCTGATGTTCTAAACAAAGCCTCTGTCCTTATATTCTAATTAAGGCCGCTGAGTGGTTTGGTAATAAGATATGCAGATTTGCTGTAAATTTGGGATTATATTGTAGGATGCAGCCTCATGGTCGCTTCGCCTCCATCCTCGTTATAGTAATTACCTCAAGGTTTCTCTCGCTTCACTATATTTTTATCTCCGACCGTGTCTACAGCTGTATATATGCGCTTAAAAGATGGAGGAGAAGAAGGCATGAGGTACAGCGTCAGCGGCATTATGGGAGAATCCCGCTCTTTTTCCGTGTGTTTATAGTGCAAATGTCTCACTCTGTTTGTGTCAAAGCACGAGGACGCATGACGGCGACGTCTCTCAGATTCGCGGAAGTGGAGATGAAAGGGGCACCGGGGCGAAGACGGGGCTGTCCGGGCTTGAGGATCACAGCGGTGCTGCCGGAGGAATACGGGGCTTAATAAGCCGGAGTGTGGGTGGGGCGGCGAGGGCCGGGCCAGGCGGGGGCGCCTTAGTCATCTGCTACCTTACGAGAGGAGAGACACTTGGGTTTCACAAAAAGCAGGAGGGAAAGTGGTACCTTTTGTCAGATGAAAGAGGCCTCTCTCTCTCTCTTACATGTCATCGGTGCTCCTGGCTGAGAGGACCTGCATCTCCAAATCTGAGGGTTGGCATATGTAACCGGGTCAAATGTACCCTGTGCAGCCCTAAGAAACAGCACTGCGCTCTTGTCATCTGTTTACATTCTCGCATTTGCATTTAGCTACGAATCGGCTGAATGTATAATCTGATTACTGGGCCGGTTTGCTGCAGCCCGTAGTAGAGCCCAACCGTGTCTGAAGATCATTCGTACCGTGAGCTGTTTCCTGTGCTTATTAGCGCCTGGGTTTACGGCACTCAAACTGTGACCGCGAACGCAGATGGCGCCGGGCGCCCGTTTCCGCCTCTGCGTTCCTGCATGCTGTGCCAGCGCTCGACAATCAGCCAATGCGCCGGGCGCGGCGTGCGGCGTGTAAAGCCGGCGGGCTGCCCACAGGGGGCGCTTCGCGGCTGTCTGTAACCCATCTGGGCGGCTGTGGAGATTTATGGGCAGTGTGGACTGGGTGCGTAGGTGTATTTGAGAAAATAAAAAACCCAAAATAAAAGAAAGGGCTGTAATTCAAAATGTAATTTAGGTCAGGCTCCGAGGAGGAGCAGCTACGTCGTAGAGATTCACGGCGATCGCAAAGAAAACTTGAGAAATGGAGGAATGGGCCTCGCGTCCTGCTGGAAAGATGTATCTGCCCCCCACTCGCTCGCCCCCCCAGTTATGTATGCAATAACTCCAGAGATGTACTGATGCAAGGCTGATGCGCCGATAATGGATTTGGCTGCATCCGTCACTGTCCGCCCTGCACGGCCAGGCGAGAAGCCGTGAGTCATAAGCGTCTATTTATTACCTTGTGTAATCAGCGCGGCTCTGTTTAATTGTCGTTATTAATGACGCGAATGATGTACTTATAATTAAGCTGCCGGATTCTCGACATAATTATCGTTATTTGTACTTGTACGGCACGAGCCGTCGTTCGGGGCTTTAATTCTAGGTCATATTTGTTTTGAGTCAGAAACGCCGCTGTTCATTGATCTCAGCGTGAGGTCGGGGTTTATTTAGCTACCGGGGTGCCATAACGTGTTTGTGGAGCTGGGAGTCGTAGTAATGAAGGTCGCGTCGCGTCAATATGGCGTAGGTGGCGGAGCAGGGCCCTGAGGCTGACGGCTTGGTCCCCGCCTGCCACTGCCTCCCCTCTCACTTCGTGTACTTGACTTTATCGATTTCTCCTTAGACGGGCAAAAGGAGCGGTAATTAGGCGCCCAGACCGGCGCATTGATTTGGCTTTGCCGTCGGAGCACTCCTCCTGACAAATCATTACCCGGCTCCCAGAGGGCTCAATCAGTTAAGCCTCTGTTTGTGTTTCAACTTGCTTAACTGAACTTGAATCCATATCTGTTACAATCCAGCAGGAGAGCTTTACTTTTCTTCATATTTCAGTTTTTTTCCTTTTGAATATTATTTTTCTGCTTGCTTTGAACCTTGCACACCCCGCTCCCCTGCTCTGTGTGTAAGTGTTCTGCGGGACCGCTGACACACCCGCGTAAAAGCGACCCTCCGTACCCTAGGGGTGTCCTTTTAAGGAGGCACTGTTGCCGTTAGCGACTGCGGATGTTTTTTCTGAGGCTGGAACTCCACCTTGTCACTGCAGTTCTGCAAAACATGGGACTCCGTCACCTTCCCAACACCGATGCTGAAGTTTGAAGCCAACTTGACGTCATCTTCCACCAACTGGCCTGTGGGTGGCGCTGAGTGGCACACTGTGCATCTTACATCTCTCAGTTATACTTGGGGGGCGATGGGGGTCACACACACACATTTAATCCATTACAAATATGTAACTTCGAAAAAAAAACTCTCCTCCTGCATTTTTGTGTCACCAGCAAAAAAAACTTGCTTGCGAGAAATTTGAAAAAAGCCTCTATTTGAGAGAGCAGCTGATTAACTGAGCTTATTACAAAAAATACACGGAATGAATTTGCAGCAGACAGGCCACTAAAACTTGCAGGGTGTTTAAGCGCATCTCTCAGAGAGATCGTTAGTGGTCCACTTGAGTGATGCCCAGATTAATTAGACATGTAGCCTGAGACTGAAGCTTCAGAAGGACCATTTATCTTCCACCTAATGACATTTGGACAGCTCAGAGTTGGTTCTTTATTACGTTTGTAGGCTGTGTGCTTTTCCTGTGGAGATGGCGAGGACCCGTCACACACGCCAGCTGGGTAGCAGGCAACTGAGTTAGTTTTAGCTTGTTGTGTAATGCCACAGTTGATATTGTGTGCTTTCCTGTTCTGGTTTCTTCCGGTGCCGATGAGTCCTCTGCCCGTTTGCATCTTTCATACCTCGTAATTAATCAGGGTAGAACTGAACTGAAGTTCACCTGGGTTGTCAACAATCCCAGCATCCTCATGTCAAAGGCGAAAGGTCGCCCCTCCATCCATAACCAGCTCCGTGTGTGTTTGTGTCTTTTGGCTTTTTCCTGTGTCACTCTACCTTAATGACACGGATGATGCGGCGCAGGCACTTTGTAGAATCCACCGCTTCAGCATCCGGTCCACAGGAAGGCAGCGGCGGCGGTGACAGACCCACAGGGCTGCCAGGCCCCACCCCCTCTAACGAGCGTGTCGATGAAGAAGAATACTCAAGAAACACAGCGACGTCGTTGTCGACAAGGCCACAGCGGACGCTGCGTTAAAATGATTCGGATTCCACAGCATTATGTCAGCATTTCTCAGTGACTCAGGAGACTTGGAAATTGAGTTGACGTACCTTGTTAATTTCTCTTCTGGGTGGCTTTTGAAAAACATTGCTGTTTGAAACCTGGCAGCCGATGTTGACGGCTGTGTGGGTTTTTTTTTTTTTTAATAAGAAATGACAGATGGTATCATAAATTCAGCCAGCAAGTCTTTCAGGATCTGGCGCTGCTGTGGCCCAAACAGCTGTGCACCGCGAGACAGGCACCCGTGTAGACGGTCGTGAGCGATGACAGCGAGGACACCACAACAACTGGCATGTAAACTTCCCAAGCGCGTTATCATTGGTCACATGCTTTCCTGGCTGGGAGTCCTTACTGGAAAGTTAGCTGCTGCGGTTAGAAAACCAGCGTTTGAAGGGCGGTGGTGAGGCCGTTTTGTCTGAGGACGCTTGGGCGCCTTACCAGGCACGGGCCGTTCTTTACCCATGCCTCTCTCCTCGCTGGATCATTAACATCTGATCAATTGGGGGACAACCGTAGAAGCGTCCCCCAGCTGTTTTGGCGTGACAGTGATACTTCACAAAAAAGAAGAAAACGCTGAAAAGTCCATGTAATACCTGTGTGGCAGGTAGGAGTGGCTTCCCAGCTTGGGCCTAAGCAGGAGGTAGGGTGGAGGTGGGCGGGGCAAAGGTGCGGCGTGGGCGGGGCAAAGGTGCGGCGTGGGCGGGGCAAAGGTGCGGCGTGGGCGGGGCAAAGGTGCGGCGTCACCTTCATTCCTCATGCTGACATGCCCCCCCGCATCCAGCCCATCCTCTCCCTAAACACCTAGCCATTTATTTATGTATTCTATTCCCAGATTGGGTGGAGCCTCAGGAAGTGCAGTTTTTTGTGTGGGGTGTCCCTGAGGTCAGCGTTGGGGTTAGGAGGTGCTTTGGACTGGGGCAAGGTCCGGGGGGGGGGGACTCATCCCGGGATAGACTGAAAGTGCCTCCTTTCGAGGTCCTGAAAGCCCCACTTCAGTCACTGACAATCATTGCCTGAGCAAAATTTGGTGAGGGGAACCCCCACCAGTTGACATAATTTACAGAGGGGGAATCCCCCCTGCCTTGTTTGAGCACCTCCCCTGTGGAATAATCTCCGCACAGGCGTGCCTCAGATTGTTCCAGAGCCTGCTGCTGGACCACCTGCTGCCCCGTGAGCTCGGGATCGATGCGGGAGCGACCGGCAGCGAGGGATCCATGTGGAGCTATTGACGTCCCTCCTGAAAGGGGATCGACGGGGGGTGCGGCCTCTCCAGCTCCGGACCAAGTGCCGAATCCATCGATTGTGTGAATGACAAATATTGGTGGGCTGTGTTTATCTGTCCGTATGTATCTACTGCAGTCAGAGTGAGATGTGAATCCGATTAGGGTGGGGGGAGCTTTGCAGTTAAATAAAACACACAGCTGCTTATTTCTCAAACGATTAACCCTTTAAAATCAGAAATGACTACGCTGGCTGGTTGGACAATCGGGTACAGAAACCTGCATGTGTTGATGTGATTGGTGGCTACAGTGACTTTCTTTGAGCTAAAGTAAATATAGAAGTTGCTCACACTCTTCTGCACACGTCTTAATAGATTATCCTCTGGCTGTCCTCGATTTTGTAGAAAGATGTTTCAGTCTAATTAGCTTGAAACATTGGTTTGGTATTAAACAAGATGGGAGCTTGTTCGGAAACTTTCAAAAATGTAGTGCATGCTGAGAGAGAGAGAGAGAGAGAGCAAAAGAAATCCCTGTGTTTGGACAAAGCAGGAGCCTGACGTGGTTTGGGAATGCGTTTTCTCCAAAGCGTTAGGAGGACGTCCCAGGCTGCTATGGCGTCGCTCGTGAAGAGACTGACAGTCTTAGCCACCGACGGCAAGCGTTCCCCCCCGACAGTGAGTGAACCAAAAAACTGCTCCCATCTTATGGCGCCACCAGATGAGACTAATTAATTAGAGCAGTGTTTCCCGATGTGGTCCTCAGGCACCTTAGACAGTCCACATTTCTGCTCCCTCAGAGACACAGGACTCGGTTTCGGGAAACACCGAATTAGACGCATCCCTGCTAAAGGTCCCGGATGTTTCTCTGCATGCTGTCTGAAATAGAACAGGATTCCCTTTGCTGGGCTCTCATTGGCCCTCGTCTGTTATCTCATTGGCCCTCGTCTGTTACAGGCTATAAATGGAGACTCCCTTGTCGTCATTGTTGTTGTTGTTTGTACCTCTAATTGATCTTTGCATGCGGGGGAAATTACAAGCGTAAATAAAACTGCCAGAACGTGTTACGTGAGTGATGGCAACCTCTGGATCATGCACTGTCACCAGCTGGACGTCGCTCCAGGAACAAGGGCTGGCGCTTATTAAAAGGTCACCGGGACGGACAGAGGACACCTCGCTGTGGCCCTTGGGTTGCTAGGGGGCAAACCCCATTCAGAGGAGCACTGAATCAGCCAGATCCTGTTGGAGGGGCTTGACCATTCTAGGCTGGCAGAGCGCAGAGCAGACCTGGGGACAAGGCTCCACCCAGCGAGACGGGAGTACACTGTGATTGGTCAGTACTGCCTGTGCAGCCAATAGAATTCAGGAGGCTGTTTTCTTAGGAAATGGGAATGTAGGCGTGTAATACAATCCGGCCTTGTTGGCCCCATTAATTGGATGGGTCGATTCTCTTTTTTTGAGATTTTAAAACAGTTTGAAAGTTTAGCTGGTGTACATAAAGCATGTGCTAAAACACTACTATGAGTGTATGCATCATAAGGTGTGTGTGCATGCGTGCACGTGCGTGTGTGTGTGTGTGTGCACGTGTGTGTACACGTGTGTGTGTGTGTGTGTGCAGGCACATTCATAAAAGCAGAGAAAAATGATGGTAATTAAAGGCGTTTTGCCGCGGGTGTAATTAGGATCTGGTGATAGGACGAGGCGGCTGATGAAACCAGTTAAGACTGTAATTATAACACAGTCTGACATGACCCAGAAATATGCAAATTATCAGAAGGGGGGAGTGAAGCATTGGGCGGGGGGGCTGGCGGAGGGGCTGCGTTCGTGCCCGTTGCCGTGTGATCCAGGACGCTGATTTTTGCCGGCGCTGGGCTCTCCGCACACAAACCGTGTATCTGCATGGGGCCCCCAGGATTCAGGGCCGCCCTACTGGCCACAACCTGTCACTACACATGGAGGATGGGGCTGCAAATTGGGCCCTGGCTCTCTATGGTTGGATGATGAAATGCGTCTCTCACAATCGCCTATTGGATTAAAAACTCACACTGGCAGATGGATCATGATGGACGCGGTCGCTCTCGCCACCCAGGTGCGTGCTGGAGGGGGGCGGGTTGCAGATGAGGGTGACAGGTCTTCACGTCTGGAAATGATATCCTGTGGCGTGTGCGTGTTGTGACATGCAGGGCCAGGTCCCTTTCGGAAGGCGCATGCCTTTGGTCACCCTCTCCAGTCTGTGTTTTACTCATCCTCCAGTCAAGCATCAAGCATCCCCACCCCTACCCTGCCCTCTCCATCATGTGACCAAGCCGTCATGTGACTGAGCCATCGCAGATCATGTGACCAACAGGAAATGGGAGATTCATCCGGTGTTCCTGTTAGTTGCTGGAGTGGATTCGGAGTGAATGCTTAGCTTCTGGGCACAAAGTGAAGCAGTGAGATTTCGGCTGGGCTGTCTAATGAAATTAGAGATGCTCCGATCAGCATTTTTGGGGCCGATCACCGATTACCGATCACCAAGATCATGATCTGCCGATTG